>VZTA01012410.1:0-104763 GCA_013398855.1 Mohoua ochrocephala | reverse complement strand
GTCTTCTCTTCTGGACCACGAGCAGAATCATTTCCTAAAACATTGCAGGATATCTCGCTCTAGAGCAGTATCTAGGATTTTTCTTTTGTTAGCTTGTAAGGTAATTAAGTGTGGGGAAAACTCTGATCTAAAATCATATCCAATTACACCTGTGTCTTTTCTAGATATTAGACACTTGCTGTATATCACATTATAGGAATGCTGGTCTGCAATTTCTGTTCTAGAACTGTCAAAAAGCATTTTGTTACCTAGAAACACACTAACCAACCTGTAATTTGCTGCATTACTTATCTGAATGCTTATCTTTTTTTTTCATGTTTTGTGTTCATTGGGACAATCATGTCTCTGAACAGTCTCTGAAAATACACCCATATAATGGATGATTATATATGCAGTTATATATAAAATAAGCATAGTAGGAAAGATTCAGATGAACTAATACTACCTTTTGCACTGTGTCATGGTGCAGAAATATTACACAGGAAACTATCATCAAACTCCTTAGTGCAGCTGGCTTTCAGCCTCATGAAATACCTTTGCACTGCCTCAGACATTTGTTTTTTAAACTGATCAATGTATGGGTTAGCTCCTGGGTTCTGAAATGAGCATAAAGTGTTTGTTCAGAGGGGAAAAATAGTCAGTGGGGAATGTTCAGAGAGGAAGTATTACAAGGACTTAGTAAACAGATATAAAAGTACAGCTTGAGATAAGACTTTAGACAGCCACAGCAATAATAATGCTCTAAACGGAAGCGAAACAAGATTTAGAGATACTGTGAATATAGATTTTAGAGCAAAGAAAATACAGACAAAAATGGAAGGAGGCCTTATGAAATGCAGAAATGCTGGGAAGCCCAGAGGTCACACATTATAAGAGAGCCATGGGAACTGTGTGAATGGCAGGAGGAAATGAGAGTGAGCAGTGATGACAGCTGTGAGTCAGTAATGCCTTTAGCCACAAGGGTAAATGCGGGCACATGCAGGGAAGGCATTTTTAATCAATAGCTCCAAGATCTTGGGAACAGCTATCTGATCCTAGGCCAGCAAAGGGAAACATTAACAAGGTTCTCAAAGTAAGCAGAAGGCATGTATTCAGTCAAAAACCTAAAATACACATTTTCTGAAACACAGGTTCTCTTTACTCCCCTGTAATGCCAAGAACTCTCCTGCCTTCCAAAAATTTATGAATGAACCCTTGATAGCTCATACAAAGCATGGGGAAAATTTGTATTGATTAGCAGTCAGCAAGAACTGAAGAGTAAATGCTTTTATTCCACTCTTTACACGTGTATGTGTAAAGATATATCCCTAGCTAGTGTCTGGCTTCTGCAACTCCAAATATTTCTAGTTGCTCTCTGAAAGTCAATAAATTCATGGTGTGACATTAAAATGACCAAGACTGCAGCCTTCATAATTCTCTTAACAAAATACTTCTGGTGGATTATTTCTCAGCCCTGTCTTGTTAAGCAAGAATGGAGAGTACTTTATCAAATCCACACTTATGTATTCATTGTCTTCTCTTGTTCTTTCAAAGCTTGTTTTGTATTTAATCTGCATTTAGATATCCCTGTATACATACAGCTCTTATAAATCACACAAATCTGAGACAGCACCAAGATCTTCCTTTGTCTAAATGATCCAGTAAGTGGGGGCAAAAAACCCCCACACCCAAAAGATTTACCAAAAGACAAATAGATAAAGCAAAATTTTGAAGCAATAGCATGTCTTTTAATAACTCTGTAAGTGTTTGGCTTCAACTTTTTTATTATTGGTAGAGAGAAGTTACAAAATAAAACACAATTATCTCAGGAGTGAAGAAAAACATCCAACATCTTCCCCTGGACATTCCAAATCAGTACAAATCTGTTTTCATAGAATCCTTAAGGTCAGAGGGAAGCTTAGTATGGGATCTAAGTCCAACATCCTTCTTGAAACAGGAGAAGTATTGAATTCTGACTAGGTTGCTTAGATCAGTGTGTAAACAGGTCAGAAAAATTCCCAAGACAGAGATTCCACAACCTTTTGGGGCAATGTGTTCCCACCTCCTCCGGTCTCCAACCTTCCCAATATCCACAGCTTGGCAAATCTAACGGAGATCAGCCTTGCAATGACATCTGCCTGTTCAGCTCACTCAAACACACCCTTTCTGGTTCTAAAGACACATGTAGGTCAAGGCTTCTCAAGAAATCCCCGTTGAGTCCCCAAAATGTAACTACATTTGTAAGGAAAAACTAGTCCTGGGTGATACAGTGACCTCATGGGGCAAAGAATCAGATTAAAAATTTATTTTCTCTCAGTAAAATATAAAAACCCTATTGGGCAGAGGGAGAAGCATTTTAGCCCCTTTGTAGCTAACAAAACAGCATCCCATCAACAGGTTGTCAAAACAAAGGACATCAGCTGTCTCAGCAAGGCAGAACCTTGTACATCTATCTGGAAATTCAAGACTTCATGCATTTGTAAAGCATCTTTAGGCTGATATTTCTAACACTAAGTGTTGATTTTGAAGATCAAGTTTGTTCTTAATAAAAACTGTTATTTGGAGATAGTGCTTAAAGCCCACAATTGCAGATGAAACATCTACTTTAACAGTAGCTGAAACAACAGTGCAGAAAGGATAGCCCTAAGAATTGTAGTAAGTTCAGTATTTAATAAAATGTGAAATAACAGAAAGTAGATATTGAGAAGCACTGATAATGATGATGATGATGATCCACATAAGTTATGGCAGGTTTATATCAACATAATTGCAGACAAATGCAACTATCAAATGACAGTCAATTGATTTCAGTATCCCTTCAAATGTTATCAGTCTAATAAAGCTAGATCCACCCTCAGCATCCAAAGTGTTTAAAATATCCCATATATTCTGACATATCTTCTGTGCAGCAGGATCTTCTGTTTTGTCTACCGAAAGAACAAAACCAGTGTCCATACCCACTTACTTGGATGCATTCATTTCAGAGAGCAACCAGCCATGAAAAGCTTCATTTATCACTTTTACCAAAACAAAGATAGGATTAAACAAAGAAAGTTCAGGGTTTGCACCTCTGATTTGAGTATTACAAGACGTTCTTATATACGTATAAAAATTTTACAGATTCTCTAAATGACTTTTTTATTTTGCCTGTCCTACCTTCTCATGGTCTGTCTTGTTATTGTAACCTCTCCAAAATACTACAAAATGAAGGCTTTCACAACAGCCATGCTAAAGGTACAGCTGATACCAGACTCCAGGATGGAGGGATGAAGAAAGCTCCCCCAGAGCGCATCTTACACTGAATCACTTTTCTTTGGTAACACCACCCAGAAAGGAAACTGTAAGTGGTGTAAGCAGGAGATGGAATGCACAGGCCTGAATTTTGATGGCAAGCGTTAGGCTTGTCCTCATACAGTTCTAGTACAAAGTTTCAGTTCAGGAAGAACCCAAGACAGAGGTTATTATCTTGTTATTAGATCACTAAAGCCCACTACGCAGAGGTGCCTCCATGTCTCAAATTTTTAATGCAGTTAGTTTTACTATAAACTATATCTGGCAGTAGGCAAGCAACCTCTCTTTGTGGCAGTCATGGACTCTTTTGTTTTGTTGATCTAAAAATAGTTGAAACTATTTATCATTTTCAGACAATAAATTGCATCCACATATAACGTGTACAAATTCACTTTTCTGAAGGCCGTGTGAATTCAATGTCAACAGCAAGAGATCCTGACTGAATTCCTACAGCAGCCAATACTTCATATCTGCTGCAATAGAAAAATAACCCATCCAGAACCACAAGTTGCTATTTGTCTTACAGCTATAACTTAAAATAGTGCCTTTAAATTAAAGCTGACGCACAAGCAAAAGACCCGCAGAGAAACAAACCCCCAAAACATTAACGCTGCAAGTGATGGCATAACAGCACCATCAAGACCTGATGGAATAAAGATGTCTGCAGATCTGCTGGCAAAGTGAAAAGTACTATTAAAATCTTACCAAACCACATACCTCGGAGAGGTTATATCTACGCAGACACATCTTACAAAATACTGTTTTATAGTGAATCTTTTCACTTATCTTTGACTTTTAATATTAACTGCTTCCTTAAAAAAAAATCATCCAAAAAATGTAAATAACACGCAGGACAAATGTTAGATTTTATTTTTTTATGTTATAACTGCATCCAAGACCAGTAATTGACATATGACCCACAGCATCAAATGCTGTAAAAGCACGTAGCAAGATGTACCCCCTTTATGAATTTGCTTACTGGTCCACATGGAAAAAAGAGATATAAAAAGGGGAAAAATAAAAGAAAAGACTTTAACATAAGCTAAAGGGCTAGAAGGTCTCCAATTGCCATGTTAGTGCTGCAGGTTACTGCTCACTTAGTATGCTGATGCCCTTAATATTTTCAATGGAGCTCTGATGAGAGGATGGTGAAATGGAAAGAAAACACAAGACAATTATTTGAGGACAAAAAGCTCGACCATGAACAAAGAATTAAACCATCTGCTAAACTGCCACTGGAGATGCTGTTCTGATTTTCCCACTCTTCCCCTTCCAAAGCGTTCTGGGATTATCCACAGCCTGCAGCAGTTCTACTGGGAAGACTGAAACCTCCTGCCCAACCACTGACCACAATAGCAACTTTGCACACACAAACAGGGGCAGGTTGCAAAGTCAGTGACCAACTCCAGTGGGGGACCAGGGGCATTTGTGTAAAAGAAAAAAAGACTGTGAAAATAAAGCAAAACTGAGGGCTACAAAAACCATACCTGCCACCTAATTGGCTTTGAAAAGCCTCCTCCTTTGGTACCCAAAGATAACATTTAAAGCAGCTAACTTTTTATTTGTTTTAATGGCTATTCACTTTTTTTCCTCTTCTCTTCACGTTTCTTCCCTTTCAGCAGGTCCATCATGCCAATATGTGTAAGTGTCCTCAGGAGGCATTTTCAGTGGAAAAGGCCAAGCAATTACACATGAAAGAGAAAAGATCTCGGTGCATTACAAGTACAAACAAAGCAAAGCAGCGCTCTCAAATGATGAAGCTAAACCAAATAAGTTCCTGGGGTTTACCACATTCACTTATATGCACATTAACTCATCTCTAACATCACTTTGGTTTTCTCAGGAGATTCCTAGAGCCTGACCTACGAGACACAATATGGGGAAAATTAAGCTGTCTTGGACCTTTAAGAAATCAAACATTGGTATCTGATGTAAAGAACGAATCTCTAGATAGCAAGCACTACAGTAAAACTACAATAAAACAATTCAGAATGTAAGAAGTCTTACAGATGGCATGAAGATAATTTTGACATGTAATCCAACATAGCATAAAACTAAATTAGATCTGTGGGACTTGGAAATTATAGTTCCATATGGCTGCCGTTACACTGAACCACGAGAGATTACTACCAAGTTTGTCAAGCTACTTAAAATAAAAATTTATTTTCTAAACAAGTAGGTTATAATAATTCTTCAGAAAAGTGAAGAGCCTAGTAAAGAAGTTGAAATTGAATATTTAACATTTGCTGTGTTACAAAGAATACATGATTGACATTTTTACAAGTCAACATCATTAAAAGATTATGTAGAAACTGATTTATATCGGAATACTATAAAATGGGTGTTGTGCATCAGCATTGCATAAACAGTGACAAAGGTGCAAAGGATGCTAAAGTTAGCATGCAAAGACATTCACGTGTTCTGCGTACCAACAAACTGTGGTCACCTCTTTCCCCAGAAAAGCATTCCATGTTTAGGCATGTGAGGATTTTTCCGCAACAGGAATTACTATCAGCTCTATTTGGTAATAAAAATATTTAACATTGCGTTTCCTTGATCAGTAAATAGGCCTTAAAAATCCCAATAGCCATAAAAGGGGAGATGATTTCAGGATGCCTGTGTTGCCCAAGCCTTATGGGAGAGAGGAAGAAACCCAGGCAGATACTTCTGACAGCACCGACACGTAGAAAAGATTGCAGGCGACTGCTTTTCTCTAGAAGATGCAAGTAGATGGCAGGGCTATAAAGTCTGCTGTGAGAACAGCAGATGGAAAACTGTTATATTTTTTAAAGTGCATTCTAGAGTATGTGTTAAATGGAAGCAGCAGGTCACCAACAAGATGTGCAAACAAAACCCAGCCAAGTGATTCGGTCTGACCTAGAAAGTGAAAATTCACAGAAAATTTGTCACATTTGAGTGCCATGTGCTGAATCAGCAATAGGATTTCCTACTCCCTATCCTTCCTTTCTTTCCTCCTCTAAATAGACCACATTCTAGCTGTTTTTACTATCTAAATGACCACATATTTTCACCAGCAAATCTTATTTATTTGATCCATCCAGCCATCTCTAGCAACTGGTCAACAGTAACTTTCATTTTTCTTCTTTTTAAAGTTCCTTTTTTAAAAGATTGAAGCATATTAAAAAAATGTTTTCAATACCCACTCTCACCCAAGCATTTAAAAAATGCAGCTACACAAACTCTGTAAAGGAGGTGCCAGAACTTAATTGTCTTGGCTTCCCATGTTGCCAAACAAAAGTGGCATTACATAACACATTTTCTCTCCACAGTTACCCTGTCATCATGCTTTTTTAATTACAGGCTGAAGTAACAGGAATAGTGTGATGTGGTCTAAAATACACAGTAGCTATAAAGTGCCACCCTGATGATTTACTAAGCATTTTCAGACATTTGGGTGTATTTATACAAAGAGTAACTAAAAATTCACCTGTGTCAAGCCAACAGCTTGAAAAACACATGGAAGACATGAGTAAGCAATTGTAGAATGCAACTCCTCAGCACTGAGGAACACAATCCTCCAGCGCAGACAACCTGAATACGCATTCGGAAGAGCAGTCATAATTATGTCAAGAAAAACAAGGGAGAGTCCTATAAATTATTCATCACCAGCTATTTCCCCAGCCAGTCCTTGTGTTTCACACCTCTTTCCTTTCACCAGAGGGAGCTGATATGCAGCTCTGAGACCATCTGTACAGCCAAAGAGAGGTTTTAAGATGCTTTCAGGTCTAATACGCAGTAAAAGAGGAAAATACTCCCATGACACTGTTTTGGCTCTTCATTTGGCTTGCCAATCTCCCCAGACTCCTGCAGCATTCATGGAAAAAGAGGATCATCTAGAGAGGGAGCCTGAATCAGGTTCTTAAACACCATTCAAATTCTCTGTCTTCTACACTGCCTAAAAAGCAAGTCTGTGAAATGTACCTGGCTGACTTAAAACCAAACAGCTGGACAGCAGAATGACTTTCCAAAATGTCCACCCAAGATATGTAAAGAGAAACCACCATTTCAAGAGATAGCATTTAATTATGGACTGAGAAAGGTGGTGCATGAAGATGTGCTCAGATGCTCTGCAAAACACAGCAGGAATACTGAAGAACAAAACAACTGAAGATACACAAATGTGATGATGAATTTGCTTTAGTATTACAAACCTTGACACATCCTGAGCACCTTGTATTTGGTATCCCAATAAGCTGGGAAACTAAAAGCAGCATAACCCTGCAATAACTAAGTAATGCTTTACAATTTATGTATAGCTGTAGAAATGCAACTGTACTAACGGAAATAAAGTGATTTCTGTTGCTATAATTAATTAATCCACCAATCTAAAGCATATTCAGTCCTGATTTCATGGTCTCTGTGAAATGCTCCCCCAGCATGAAAAAATCCCACTGTCATGGTAACTGACCTTCAAAAAAAAAAAGACCCAAGAAACCAAACCAAAGCAAAACCAATCTGAAACATACCACACGTATCACAAAGTGAGATCTTGCTAAGACAGTGCTAAATTGCTGGGACATCTTTTATACATGAGAAAAAGAGGGAAAAAACAAGTGAGGAAGCTCAATTAATCAGAATGTACTTTTTTTGACTACTCAGAGTAGCAAAACACAAAATTCATAGACTGAATAAATACTTCAGAAATTTCTGATACGAAATATAACTCATGGAAACATAAAGTACAATTGTAACTTCAAAGCTGTATTTTAAATTCTCAAATTCTTCTTTTTATCACACGTGGCAGGAATGGAGGTGGTTGATTGGCTCATTTATTTTTCCTGTAAGATGCTCTTTACATTCAAAAGCTTTGCTGCAGGGCAAGGAACCAAACTGACACGGGATGACACCAATTGCCCATGTGACAGAGCAGACACACACCAAATTACAGAGATCGTTATGTGCTGGATGCTGATTACTTGCCTGCTGAGCCTGATGTCACTTAACTGTTGCATTATGTACTCTGATCAGGAAAAGTGTTGGCAATTTGTTGAATTACTTTTTATTGAGAAACTGTCAAGACTGCTGTTCAGAACTATAAATTCTGCTTGCTTCTCAACTATTATTTCTGTTCCCAACTCAAGAACAATGACTAACACACAAAGGTCATAAAATGCAATAGGCAAGAATCAGATTTATTTCCTTTTTGAAATTATTTTTAAAAATCCAAGCCCTGGATGCCAGACACCATTCTCCCTGCATCCTCCCTGGACTAATCTTAATTTTTTTTTCTTTTTTTTTTTAATTTCAAAGCCAATGTTCAATTAATGTCTCAGACTAGGCAATATCTCCCCTGTTCCTCTTCAGGCTCCTTGTCACATAGATGGCAGCTTATTTTCTTTGGTACAAACTCAACTTTGGATGTTCAACTCGACATGCTTCAGCCACTCTGCCTCCTCTGTTACATCCTGTGGGTACAGCGGGGGGAAGATCACTGGCTAAGGGGGGTGTAGGACAATACTTGGATGACAGTTCCAATGCTCTCTCCCTAACAGTCCTTTGGTGCAGTGCTAAGTGCCTTTCCTGGACAGAACAACATTTCAAGTACAATAAAAGTTGCCCTGAGACAGGCTCTAGAATAGTCATTGAAACATTACATTTAATAGCTCTTGCGATTGGATATAAACATATCCTTAACATCTTAATCAGTATCAGTGATGTTAAACCAGTAAGAGAAACAGGCATGAATACAGGAATATCTAAAAAAAAAAAANAAAAAAGAAACTAGCTTATCAGCAAGAAGTAGCCAGCCCACACTTCACTAGTTTCTTGGAAATCTCTAATTCCATAATGAAAGTTATAGAAAAATAGAGTCCGTGACATGGAGAGGAACTTAAAGGAAAGATGATATTTATCTGTCCAATTAGTAGCTGAATGACTTCAAATGCTCATTATGACTTGATAGACAAAGAGTGTCAACAATATCATGCAGATTCTTTTTGTTTCCCTTTTGTTTCTGTTTGTTCCATTTATGTGGAACCTTAACTGCTGTTTAGCTATTTAAAGGAGTTCTAATGTAGATAAATTCCCTGACACAATTCACTTAGAAATATACTGACAGCAAGCATCTATCCTGTTCAAGAAATGAAACTGTGTTTCATTGATTCTTGTATCAGCAACGGTGTGGCCAGCAGGACCAGGGCAGCGATCAGTTCCCCTGAGCTGGGTGCTAGTGAAACCACACTTCAAACACTGGGTTCACTTTTGGGCCCCTCATTGAAAGGAAGGCATTGAGGGGCTGCAGCATGTCCAGAGAAGGGCAACAAAGCTGGGGAAGGGGCTGGAGCACAAATCTAATGAGCAGCTGAGGGAGCTGGGGGTGTTTAGTCTGGAGAAAAGGATGCTCAGGAGGACCTTATCGTTCTCTAAAACTCCCAGACAGGAGTTTTTGGCGATGTGGGGTTTAGCCTCTTCTCCCAGGTAACAAGCAACAGGAGAAGAGGAAATGGCCTCAAGTTGCATCAGGGGAGGTTTAGATTGGATATTAGGGAAAAATTATTCTCTGAAAAGGTTGTCAAGCATTGGAACAGGCTGCCCAGGGAAGGGGTGGAATCACCATCCCCAGAGGTACTTAACAGACATTTAGATGTGGCACTCAGGGATAGGGTTTGGTTGTGGCCTTGGCACTGCCGGGTTAAATGATTCTGTGATTCTCTATCTCCTCACACCATCATGAAGCTGCAATGATCATACAGACAATGACAGAATACTGAAACGTCAGAGAGCAATAATATTAGAAATGACAAAGTAGTTACTCTGCCTAAAAGGAAGTAATCACTTTTGAAGCTCTTTCAAATGTGTCTTTATAAATTTATAGAGAATGCATTTTATTATATACAAGTGTTTCAAAAATTACCTAATACGGAGAGAACAAATTACTCTTCAGTGAGATAAGTGTTAAATGATAAACTGCTCCTGTGCTGACACAACATAAATATGCAGTATCCATCAATCCATAAATCTGAAAAGAGCTAATGTAAAAGCTGCGAATAAGAACTTTAGGAATAGTCATTTTATGTCTCCAGTGATTAATATTGCCATGTATTACATGAACATAAACATGTCTGTCTCCATGGAAACACAATGCAATGCAAGTTGTAAGTCTGCTTGTAGAATACCAACTGATAAATTTTCACTGAAATGAACATGAATACTTACAGGAAAGACTCAAAAGAATGTTGGTAAGGGTATTTTTTCTATAACTTTGTTCAAATGAATCTTTTGGAAGGGATGACCAAAGCTGATGCTACCAACAATATCAAGATTCTTTACCTTCTCTTCAGCTACCAAATCAGTTAATTATCAATAGCTCATCATAAATACAAATACTCAGTTATGGAACATTGTTATCAACCTATTAGCCATAGAAAGAAAAATATTTAACTTGTTCTGAAAATTCTTGGTCATATAAATTTTTTCCTCCCTCCTTTTTTCCTCTTCTCTGGTTCCCCTCATTGCTTGAACAAGATCCTCCACTGTAACTAAAAAGAAAATAGATAGGTGGAGAGAAATAAGTAAACTTTTCCTCGTTTTGTCATCTGATTCTGAGTCATGTTGTTTGTCCCCTGGTAGCTGCAGCCTTTAAGCATGCTAAGCATGCCTGTTCAAGCCATTGCTCAGGATGATGGGGTGACAGGTACTGTGAACAAGGGCATCGGATTTTGTACATCTCCACTTTATCAAGGTCTGACAGGTTCCTTATCACCAATTAGTGACTTGCCAGCTGGGTGAGTGGACAGCAATGTGCACTGAAAATTGTCTGGTCTGAGTGTCAGGCACAAAGTCCAGCTGGCAGCCAGTCACAAATGACAACAGATCCCCAGGGATATGTTGAACATCTTCATTAACAACCTGGATGACTGTACAGAAGGCATTCTCAGCAAGTGTGTGGGTGACCACAAACAAAGGTCCTGGAGTGCAGGGCTGCCTCTGAGGGCAACCTGGGGAGGATGTAAAAATATGGTGACAAGAACCTTAAGGTTCAACAAAATCAAGTGCAATTTTTCATAAAACCATGGAAAGAGTTGGGTTGAAAGGGACCTCAAAGATCCAGTTTTGTTGTTGGTTTTATTTCGAACCACCTGCCATGGGCGGGGACACCTTCCATTAGACCAGGTTGCTCAAAGATCCATCCAACATGGCCTTGAATGCTTCCAGGGATGAGGCATCTCCAACTTCACTGGACAATATGTTCCAGTGCCTCACTGCCCTCACAGTGAAGAATGGCCCGTGTGGAATGCAGTAAATACAGGAACAATACGGCTGGGGACTGAGCAGGAAGCAGCTCTGCAGAAGAAAGCTGGGGGTCCCGCTGGATGCAAAGGTGAACACGAGCGAGGAACACACCCTTGCCTCCTTGAGAAGAAAACAAGCCCCCTGCATCCCAGGCTGAGGGCAGCTGGCAGGTCCAGGGCAGGTTTCCCCTCCCTCTCTATTTGGTGCTTGCGAGCCTGAATCTGGAGTTCTGTGTTGAGCTCTGGGGCTTTGCAGGACCAGATTTACTGGAGTATGCTCAGCAGAGGGTCATTGTGCTGGTCAGGGACACAAGGACCTGTAGGAGGATGCAAAGAAGACAGAGACTCTTCTTGGAGGTGCACAACAACAGTAGGACAAGAGGTGCAAAGAAACGGACAAGTTGGAAGAGTGGAAATTCCTTTTTTACAATTTTTTAAAAAATAAGACGGGTCAAGTACTGGGACAGTCACACCGAGAGTTTATGAAATCTCCATCCTTGAAGGCGTTCAAAACTGAGCTAAATTTTTTTTCTGAGCAGCCTGATCTAATTCGATCTGCTTTGAGCAAGGGGTTAGAACAGATGGGGAACTCTGGAGGTCCCTTCTAACTTAAAATGTTACACATCCAGACTTCTGCATAAAGATTCTTATCTTGTAATTGATTCTACACACACAGGAACTCTTCACAGAATCCCAGCCCATAAGTATCACTTCTGGCTGCTTTCCTCAAGTACCTTGTGATTTCAGATTATGCATTTTATCCACTTCTGAGGGAGAACAGTCAATTGGAACACAGACATTAAACTCTCCCAAGGACTCCCAGGTCTCTAACTTCAAACCAGGGTAATTCCCAAATGAAACACAGACCCTACAGCCTGAAATGAATCCTACAGACTATAAAATGAAATTGAATTTACCATGCCTCTCTATAGGCTATGGCTTGGTTTTCCTTTCCAGTTTCAAAACCTACCAAAATTAATGTGAAATGATAAAAGTCCAGTAATCCTCTGTATAAGTAAGTCACAGCCTGAGTCTAAGGGATGACCTGATGTCAGTGAATATATAAACCACGATGAAGGAATTTTATAGTAACAAAGAGAGTGTGAATAAAGCAGAAAGTAAGGGATTGTTGCCAGAGAAACAGAGATAAGCAAGGATGGTGTTGCTATAGCAACCGGGTGACATCAGAGTTTTCCTATTCAGTGCATTGGGTGATAATGAAGTGGTGAAACAGCAGCTTCTCTCTCTGCCTGCTCCCGGGAGGTGGGCAGAACCCCAAGTTCGATTGTTTCACACTTCAGACATGTCTAATTAGGAGGTTTACAGGTTTTTTGACATCGCTGTGTTAGATCCTCTAATGTCTAGTTCCTGTGTGGGAGTCCGAGGAGAGGCACATTCATTCCAAAACAAAAGAATAGCCATTTCTCTGTCCCTCAGGAGCTAAAAGAGAATTCTAAAAGAGAATGAGGAGAGTCAAGGAAAAGATGGAAATATGGTCCATCGCACAGCACTGTGCCTCTCAGGCATCATCAGGCCACAGCTGATCAGCCAGCTGCACAATGAAATTTAGTACAGGATAAAATAAATTAGGTTATAACTCCTGCCAAATCAATGCTTATTTTTAAGCTTGTACATTTTCCAAGGATAATGGTGTCTTCCTGGACCACCTTGCAACATAATGGAGAATGCTTTAAAGTCAGTTATTTTAAACTTTTTTTTTTAACCTTGGAAAAACCTCTATGTTGGAGGAATGAGATAGTCTCAGTATTGTAGAGGGAGAGTAAATGGAAAAGAATTTGTGATAATATAAATAGATGTTAAAAAAAACCCTTCATAAAACCCTATTCATAAAATGCATAGAAAAACAAACAATATTTGTATTTCAAATAATAAACACATCCCCAAGTAGGGTCTTATATTACTTTTGTCTGTTTCAAGGACTGAAAAAGCTGTGGTTTCATAGCTGTTGCAGGGAAATCCACCATATGACTTGACATTTACTCTGCAAGAGGGACTACTGAATCTGCAATAAAAGCCCAAACTTTCCATCCACCTAAGCCTGGGAGATAACTCCTATTTATTAAGCGCACAACAATAAGCAAGGTCTGGACTTCATACATTAATAAGTTGAGAGGTTTGTTAAATGAAATTGTGCAGTTCACTTTAAATGGGCTGCTTGGGCACCAGCAGCAAAGTAACTACAGGATCAGACACCTCAGTGCAAGCTGCAAAACCTCTCGAGGAGCTGGATAAATACTCAAAGAGCTCACAGTGAGTTTCTGGCTGCAATTCTCCCAGTGAGACAGACAGATGGACAGACACTCAGGATACACACACCCACAAGCTGTCTGGCCCAGGCAGAGCTACGTCACAGCAACGTCTCCACCACAGACATCCAGGTAAGAGAGTCCTGGCATGAAGGATTTATATTATGACAGGATGAAGAAAAAGAGAAAGTCTCATAGAGGTGAAGGAAAGTTCTTGGTAAAGCAAGGAACAAGGTTTCTTAATGCTGACACTATTGTTTAGATTGTGTTAAAACCTGGCATTATCTAAACTTCTGAAAGGTTTAATATGCTTGATTTATATAAAGTTGTACATATGCAGCTTAATTTGCATAATTTCTTGGTATTTGCAGCAGCCAAGAAGGGAGAAGGAATAATACAGAAGGAAAAGTATCTGACAAGTTTTGACTTCTGATCTTTGATCTCTCAGTTCTGCCTGGTAAGGAAGTAATTATCTGCAGCCAGAACTGAATTTCATTCTTGATCCAAAGGTGACAGTCCTGGTGGATGTGACATGAATATCTAATGACTGATCTTTGATCTCTCATACTGCCTTGTGGCAGAAACACTGTCTTGGGTCAAGACCCTCCTTGGATCTGACTGCCCTGTTACAAGAATATTTTGCCATATCAAGTGGGTAATCAAGGCAGAAATATCTCCCTTATAAAACAAAAAAACAGGGGAAAAGGGCTTTGCAATATAAAAAGTCCAAAGCATCACAACCAAGGCAGTTTCAGTTCAGAGAAACTTATCTTAGAATATGGAAAGACAAAGAGCTTAGCAGAGATAAATGTTACTCAACCAATCTCAGTGTGCCAATACAGAGATAGATGCATGTACACAGCTGCAGTAGGGTACTGAAATACATTTCTTGAGTAGCATTTTTAGCATTCGGATACCAGTAAGGATGGTTGTAGATGGCTCTGTTCCTAAGGGCAAAATCCAGGAGACAGACCTTCACTATTCCATGTCTGTCTTTATAGGATACTGCAAGCACATAATAATCACGTCATAGTTATTTAGCAGCCATTTAAAGAATTTTTTTTCTCCTTTTTAAGTGTTCTTTGCTGGTACCAAGGACTCATTTCACTGCCAAAGAGCTGGATCCTGCCAGCACACGCTAGCGAGGAACAATGCAATGCTGAGGTTTAAAGGCCATGCTGAATCATACACCAATGAATTCTGCAAAGTGTGGTCTTCCAGGCAGTGGCAATTTTGGATACAAAAAAGATTATGAAACAAACAATATAAATCAATATTGCAAAGCTTAATCAGGTTACTTTTCAGAAAATGAAATTAACTTTTTTAATGCCATTTTACAACAGGAAAACTTTTCTGGTGTATCTGAGAAGTGCCCTGAGTAGAGGCTCAGACATGCACAAGGGCTGGGTTTAAATTTTCTAGACCACTGACAACCTTTCAAGAAATGCAGCCAACTCTGGAGAGCAATTCCTTTCTCCCACTTTACCTTGTTTATAAATTCACATCTGATAAGCAACATATCTAAACACGTTTCTTTTGCATGAAACACAACTAAAATGGAAATTGTCTTGGGAAATGAAGTGAAGACTTAGATACAACAGCTTTCTGTCTTCTTCCTCCCCCCACCTCCAGAGACAGTGGAAATCTCATTGGAATTCTGTCACCACCATTACATAGAATATCCCAACTGGTAAAATAAAGTCACTGATTTAAGCATCTAAAAGATACATAGAATGTCCAACTACTTCCAGGAGTAGCTCTGCTGAAGAGGATTTTCATGTATCCCTCATGCATTTAGGACCAAGTGATTTATCAGCTTGTGAAAGATGAGGATGAGCAGGAGGAAGGGTTTTCACCAGGACTGAGGGGCAGAAGAGAAATGGTACAATCAGAGGAAGATCACATAAACTAACTTGTCTAGACAGACATCTCTCCTGAGGATGATGTTTTCACACAGTATTGAATATATCCACTACTACACAAGTTGCTCTGCAAAGTAGCTATTAAGATCAAAAAACAGTGGAATTTATGTGGAGTCTTTCCGTTATATCAACAGGCCTCAGAGCTGCTTTATTTTGTCAAACAGGTGACACATTGAGCAATTTAGAAAAGATGAAGCCTGGCATTTCCCACCTGCAAACCATCTGTATCTAATTATCACAACACTAATTAGAATCATTATCAAGAGAGATTGAAGCAACAAAACCTGACTCTTACAGTACACTTTGCTCTTTTGGAAAGACAAGGCGAGTTACAATGCATCTTAGCGAAATTTGTTTCAGTTACCTCTTACATCTGACATCAGCTGCACAAGTGGCATTTGTCTTGTGCCATGGCATCTTGAATTTTTCATTGAAATAATACTACGCAGGCTGGGAGAAAAAAAATAAAGTTTAAAAAAGCAAGTACTCAGTGAACAACATCATAATTTCTGATAGCTATATGCACCAAAATGAAAATATTTATTTTCTACATGAAAAACGTAGAACAAAAGATGTCTTTGGGAGTTGTTCAGTGAGAGATATTCTATGCATGATAAGGTTCATTCTGTGTGCATTAAACCATTGCCTTTCTACTGAGGAAATACTGTAAAATCTAAGAAGGTGTTTCATTTAAAAAGTACAGGTTGAGCATTTCTTAAAATAGTTCAGGTATATACAAATACATTCAAATAGAACCCATGAGGAGACATAAATATTTCTCAACAGACTCACACTGCAAAGATCAGTAGCGTTCTGGGATACTTGGTCATGTTTCTTTCTGCATAGGTATGGAAAAGTATTCCACTGGTTATCTCTGAAAAAATCATTGTATAACATTTCTCTTGCACTCAACACACATATATGCAATATTTCCTTTCTAATAAAAGGAAGCCTTGTTTTCTGATGAGAAGCTAATTTCATTTTTATTAGCTTCTCTGGAACTAGCAAGTACTTTGGAGTTCATCTTTATTCACATTTTTCCAATAAGATGCCTAGTACTTCTCAGAACAAAAAAGTTGATGCAGCTGGAATGAATCAAGATATTTCTAATAACCTGATTCATGCCAATTTATTCAGAGGCTTTCTAGAGAGTACTGCTGCAAGCACGATTTCCTAATAAACATCAGATCAATAGACAATATGTGGCAACATTAAGATATTATTCACTAGTAGAGCAGATTAGAAAAATTTAATGGGGCCTTTTAAATTTCTAGTTTCAAATTTCTTTACTTCTGTATATTTTTTTTCCAAAAAAGAGACATACTACACATTTCCATTGAACTTTTTCTAAAGGAAATAATGCCTTTAGATATTTGACTTTTTTTTTCTGTAAGCTTTTATTATTTGGCATCACAAATTTCTCATTTGGAATAACAAAGTTCCATCTTGCGGATAAAGCAGTGGACAGGGACTTTTTAAGATACCAATTACCATTTCAAAGCTTTGTCTTCACTTGTGTATGCACAGCCAGCAGTGCCTGTGTCCCAATCCCAAGCCTACGAGACTTCAAAAATCATGTTTGAGAACAGTTCAATGGAGGTGCCTTTCTAAGCACACTTCCCAGAGGACTATCCCTAGCAGACAGCCTGGCTCACAGCTGCTCCCTCTAGCACCACGTGACAAGCAGTGTTCAGCTGAAAACTGAGATACACAGCTATGTCTAATATACTGTAAATCAAATAAAACCAAAGGAAATTAAATTCCAGTGCCAAATCCTCCTCACTGATGCTCCACTTTTTGTTGAAGTCCTAGGAACCTCTGTAGTCCCACAGGCAGGCTCTTGTTTGGATCATCAAAATCCTGCAGTAAGACTTCTGGAACCAGAGTAATGCCACATGAAATCATGAGAAGCAGGACCATAACCAGCCTTGCTCTTTTATGGAATATGTTTTTCCCTGTTATGTGATTCTTTCTGACGAGGACAGTAAGTGACCACAGCAGCCTGTGGCTATGATCATTATGGTTACCTTTGACAGCCCCATTTCCCCGCTTTGCAGGTTACATGTATAGTTCTTATAAATATGCTTGCACCAAATATGAATTTTAAGAGTTATAACCGAATAGAGTCAAGTAAACTTATTAATTTTTCAGGTTATCAATGTATTAATCAGTTCAAGCTCAATATGGAATTCCTGGATAAGCAATTATGGTGTGTGATCATCACATGAACAGCCAGGTTTTTTTCCCAGATCAATGACAAATATTAACCAAACAAATATGAATATTATAGCTGTGTTCTTCCCCTTTCCTTGTTCCTTCCCCTCTTGCTTCTTGACATGAGCAGTGAAGACAGAAGGATCATTTTTGAGTACTCAGAGAAAGCAACCAAACTGGTTCCCCAGTTGTAAGGCGATCCTCATCCTCTATCCAAAACTGCTCCATTTGGAACAAAAAGCCTCTTGTGTAATATAAACTATTCCAATCTAAAGTATACTTCTACAAGAAAACAAAATTACTTCTCAGATGCTACAAAACGCCACTTCTCTACATGAAAGTTCTTCTTTCCACTTAGAGGGAGAGGAAAAAATAAATCATCATTTAATTCCTCTCTTTCCCACAGAGGAAGCAAAGCACACTCAGTGAAGGTCGTTTTTCACTTTCTCCTTTGATTTACCACACAATTAATCAAAATGTGAGGTCTGATTTTAGTTCTGGGTTCCTTACGGCCGTATTACTAAAACATTTAATAGACTTACTATATGAATTTTTACAGTTCTCGAATTCCATTTTCAGGGCCACGTAATGTGCCTAATAAAGCACCAGCCAGCCTCTGACCCCACTCGAGTGAATAGAAAAACTGGAGAAAGACAACAAGAAAATTTTCAATTAATTCTTGAAAAATAAAAAGAAAAAAATTCTGTTTTTCTGTTATAAATACATTCTTAATACATCTCCATTTCTTTTCAAGCTTAAATTCTTCAGTCTTCAATGTCTTTAAACAGAAAGCTTTTGTCGAGTGATCTTTTAAGGCTTTTTTTCTTTCCAAAAGAGGGGTTTTTTTGAACACGTTTCCAAGAAATTAAATCCTTACAAATTAAACTTGCAGTATAAACATCGTCGAATCTTTTACTAAGGTGGAAAGTTACAAATGTTGGAACGGCTCTGGCAGTTAAATCTTTCCTTTGCAACCAGCAGTGCACAGCAGAGGGAGCCTGGGGAGGGAGGGAGGGAGTCGGCTGTGTGCACATGCAGGAGACAGTAGGAATGTGTGAATGTGAACACCAGATCTCTCAGCGCAGCTTGCACTTCTTCGGGAAGAACAACGAAGCAAAGGCAAAGTATTCTGTAAGCACTGACAGGCACTGGGCAAATCTTGGCCATTTGGAGTCACTGCACCCTTCAATATGGCTCTTCCCTCCATTTGTAGTACAAACTCCACCTCTCTAAACCATAGTTTTCCCACTTCTTTTACTTGATTCCTTTACAAACACTACTGTTACTACTGTGCATCTTGCTGTTCTCATGATCTTTTATTTCCTTCCTCATACAGTTTTTGACCTGTCCCTACCAAACCATTTTGTTCCACATCTGAGCTGGGCTATTTGGTGATGGGTAACAGTGAAACCCTGTGAGAACCTTGTTCATCCATACATCCAGCCCCCTGAGAGTCACACAGCCTATCCAAGCCTGGAGAACGTGGAAGCTTTTGTAGGCTGCTTTAGGTAACCCGAGGAAAACCAGTTCAGAAGCCTTACTATCGCTTGCCAAGTCCTACTGAAATTGCTGGTATGTCTTAGTATATTATTAGGCCCCACTTTACAGACACATTTGTAGAAATATGGTGTTTTCTCCCAGTTGACAGATGCCACTGAGTCTCAAATTCAGTAGCAAAACACTTCATGTAATTTGAGCAACCTCACTCCAGTGTGATTAAATAATTATCGAAGTAACCTGGTAGAAAGAGCACAATTTAAACCTTGTGAAAGCATCCCTGAATAACCTTGGGTAAATTATTATCTACTCTGGTATCTATAAAACAGAGATAATGGTATTTCCTTCCATATAGGGGTACTATTTACCTGAAGAGAGGCCCTTAGGGAACAAGTATGAGCCATAGTGCCACTTCCAAAACACAAATATTACACAAGCTCCCTTGAAAAGTCACATCGTTGAAGGCTGTAAAGCATTGTTATTCATAAGAAGTTAAATACTTTGCATAGAGTATAATGCATATGGTTATTAGCAGTTTTCAATGTCTTCAAATCACTCACAGGAATAGAAATATTCATTTTAAAGATGAACTGACACAAATAAAAAGAACAAAGACAACTAAAATTCCGGTAAGATTTAGTTTTCATTAGCATAGCAACAGAAGAGAGCACTCCATTGAATACAATGTCTTTGTTCCTTTACGTACATTTTTGTGAGCCTCTTAAATTTTAAGGCTAAAATATATAGTATTTAGGATTCCTTACTGGAAGTTGGATGTAGTTAAACACAAAACTCATTCAGAATCACTTTGAGACAGTACAATATGGTTCTTAGCAGATATTCTGTGTAGTATGCTTTTTGATTACTGGATTGCATTACTCTCATTCACAAGAAATTAAAAATAAAAAAGGAAAAAACATTAGATCTAGATTTATCAAGTACAGCAATAAATTAAGGCCAGTAACTATAAAACCTGTCTGTGAAAAGCAGCAAGTTTTTTTTTACTAAATGCCTTTTTTATTTTTAAAACACCAGAAACTGTACATATGATTGTTAAACCTTTTCTCACAACACCACCCAATTTAACATCACTTAGATACAAAAGAAGGCATTTGTGAACCTGGCCTTTATGGTCATTTTCTCCAAACTCCAGTATTGTTCAGACATCTTTCTCAATACTCACAGCTTAACAGTCCCCAAAATGCAGGAAAAAACCCCTCAGAGAAACTCTGAACTCTCTGGTGCTTAACTCTTCACAGATGGGGCCATATCTGAAATAAAACTGCTTTTTACTGCAGAACATCAAAAGCAAACATCTGTTTCAAGATTTTATCTTAAATCTTGTTATATTAAGGGAAAAAAAATAAAGGGGGGGGAGGGAAGACCACTACAGTAGTTGTGGAACACAGTGATATTCCTAAAATGTTAAGATACATTCAGATTCACAGAACTACCAGGAGTAATTTTTTTTTTTTATAACTGGTATGAAACTGATGCAAAAAAAAAAAATCTAAATCCGCTAGAACGGAGTATAGAGCACTTACATGAAGGTTAAGAGGTACTGTAAAAGGTTTTGCATTAAATGAATTATCTGCATGGCTAAACACCAGCCAAATTATACAATATTTTCCAGTTCTTCCAGGCATATTTTTAAAAATCCCACATTCTGCATCTACATCTGTATACAGTCCTGGGGTACAATTCCACAGTGACACATCTTTCCTTTGATGACAAGGCTTTGATTGAGACCTCTTATGGCAAGGATCATTTCCTTCAAGTTTAGATGATATTCAAATCAACTAATGTTTTGAAGAGGGAGCAAGAAAAACAGAAGAAATAAATTAATTTTTGTAGAAACAGATGGAGAAAATGCAGAACATTGTTATATTTCATGAAACTGCTGTCTGTGTAAGAAATGAAGCACAATTTATTATGTATTCATTTTGCCCATCTGCTAAGTGTATCATTAAGACAATGAATTCAGTTCATTTCCTTCACTCCCCAGCTAAGCAGTGCAATTAGAGTTTTAGAACACAGCTACTGATAAAAGGAACTTTTCCTATTATTGTCTTTATTCCAAGTATTCTCTCATTAAATAGCTTGAAAGGCTTTCGTCCCCTCTCTTATTTTTTCTTCTACTCTTACCAACTTGTCTTCTGTATTTTCAGACAGATTCTGAGTTCTAGGGTTCAATACCATTTGGGGCATATTTTTTTCCAACTGCATTTCTAGCCACATTAGAATATCTAATGGGATGGAAAACAAAAACATTATCACTCCCGATACCATAAAAATAGCCTGTTTTGAGTTGCTGAAGTTTTTTCCTTCTTTCTAAGAAACAATGTAATTTTCTGTAAAATATAACACTTTAGAGATGATAATGATAATTGCGAAATATGATAACTCAGTAAGACAGGGCTTTTTATTGTTATTACTCTATCACTGTCATGGAGGTGAGAGGATGTGGGTAATAAACAATAATAAATTATAAATGTCATCTCCTCAACGTGGAGTCCCAAAGGCTCAGGCATAACAATATGGCAAGAGCCAGGATCCAACACTGGCAGGATAAGCAGCTGCAGCAGAGGATGGGATGGGAACCATCCCATCATCTGAGTGGCTTTACAGAGGATCACAAGATTTGCACAGAGCTCGTGTCACTGTCAGTGATGAACATCGAGCCAAAACAGAGGCAAGCTGGGCCCATCTACAATTTTCTTCTGCCCTTTTTATTGTTTTAATGGTATTACAACACATAAAATAGTAGGAATATTTAGATATATGCGGGTTAGGTATAAAAAACCCAAGAATGCACCTCAAAGCTACTAACATAAGATCTTTAATACCACGATTTCTGGTATTCAAAGTCTTGGGCCTTGCTTCACATTGTAATGCCTCATCTTGATCTGTATGAGGATCACTTATCACAGATACAAGAGGGCTGTAATTAGCAGCATCATCACAACCCTATTTTCGGTAGCGTGGAGCAAGCAGCTTTTGTCAGCACAGTTATGTTAGGCACAAATTATCCCTCAGATGCCATAGTCGTGTTTGTAGAAGCGTGTTTTGGACACCAAGCCAGACCATCCAGCTTCTCAGCAACCCTGTTTTGGCAGTCACCCTGATAGTTAAAGCTTCATCTTTGACAATTCTGACTTTGGCTTTACTGCCAGGCATTAAATATGCTATTTCATTAACTCCCTGCGCAAGTTCTCCAACAATAAAGGCCGTAAATGTAAAAGTATTTGCAACAAAGTGATCAGGTGGTCTCCTTCCACAAAAAAAACCCCAAACAACAACACAAATAAATTTGAAAAATCCAACCACCAAACAAAACCCCCCAAAACAAACACAACTTGAAAAAACCCAACACGAACCATACATACTAACATACAAAAAGCACATCATTCTCTCAGGATAATGTGCTCCATATGGCTAAAACATTAAGGATGCCAATCTTTGTACATCAAGAAAATTGTTCAACAGAATTAAAATATACTCTTACTGACAAATGATTCACATCAAATCATTTCCAGCAGAAGTTCCAACTAATATATGCCAGCCACAAAGTTTTCTAATTGTAATCAACGTGCACTACATCAATTCAGCTCAGATGCATTCTTTGTTCAGCTTTCTAGCTGTTCTGACAAAATCTCTTCAAAAAAGAACTTGAATAAGACAATTACGAATCGTGCTAAATGTCCTTTTCCTCAGTGCTTACGTCTCTGATCAATAGTTATCATTACAGATGTAAGAGTAGCAGTGATCTCTTTAAACAAAAACAATACTCACAAAAGCAAGAAAATTCCTAATTAAGGTTGATATTTCCAATTCATTCTGCCCACCCTAGATGTCCCTGCTTTCAGAGCCTGAAAATTACCCACAGGCTGAAGACTGAAGCTACATCACAGGATTCAATAGGGACTGAGAACAGTCTAGTTTGGAGTCCTCACACTTTGAAATGGGCTTGAAATTATATCAATCAGTAGTGGCTCCTGTGACACTTAAGATTTGCTTCTCAGTGAATCAGTTTTCCTTTCACAGCATCCAAAATGGCCTTCTGCACTAACAACAGATTTAAATTCTGATTTCATGCGGAAGTTTGCTATGACTCCATTACTGCTGTTGCATCTCATGCATGTATTCCTCCTTCTTATCTGGTACCCACTCACTACTGAGGACTGAAGAGTGTCCTTAGAATTCAGCAATGTAGACATTGCTACTGTGAGTGAAAGAATTTTAAGAAATCTGATAACAATTTTCTGGGGGTTTTTTCTGGGAAGAACTGACATTTTTCAGGCAGCTTGATTATACCTAGGTTTTTCCAAATATATTTAAAGCCACTGAAGACTGAAGCAAGCAATAAGTTTTAGTCAAGATGAAGGATTCCATTGTATTTACTTATTTGTGAGATATTAAGCAGATACTTTTTTCAGAAGACAAATGTAAAACTTGGGGGAAAAAGAAATCCGAAAATTCTCAAGTCTATGCAATATCCGTTAAATGTTTAGGCAGAAAATGTATTTTGACGTTCAAAAAAAAGGACAAACTCCTCATGGATTCCCTCATTTGTTGGCATTGTTCCACCACATTGATTAAAGGGAGTTAAGAAAAATAACTTGGATCAGGATTGAAGTTATTTGAGAGAATTCCTTGCATCCAAGTGAGGGAAATAAAGCAGGGAAAAGCCAGGTGAGGTTAGAAACTGCAGGCTCAAGCCTTGGTTTTACAGTTCTAAATGTCTGATTTAGCTGTTGAATGCCTGGAGCTAAAAAGGAATGGTAGGAAAGGATATGCTTATGTAAGAGAAAATCAATATAAATATGCCTTTCATTTGTCAAAAGGCAGGGAAAATGCACTATTGAATAGTGAGATCATCTTCTTTACATCAAAGTGCTGCATGGCTTTATTGATGAAACGGGGAAATATGAAACTGGCACAAGTTATGATAAATTCAAAAAGCAAGACTACTGCTCGAAACAGGTGAAGAATCAGGGCATTCATTCACTTAATAATATCTCTACACAAAAAATTCACAAGCCAGCATCTTTAAATTTTGCTGAACTGCAGCATGGGGTGTGAAAGAATGGAATCCCACAGTCCCATTACCTAAAGACAGCTCATCCATCAGACAGAAAATTGTTTATCAGTGGGATAATTGTTTGAATTATGCCCAGATCCCATGGCAAAACAGGATGCCCAAATCTAATTTTTGTTATGCAAAATAAATTCTCCTCTGGAAATCTTGCTATAAAAAAAGCTTTTCTGGAGCCAAAACCATCACATCTTAACTTAGGATTACAGCCTAAAACCTTTTTCTTTAGTGGAGGCCAAACAGGATCTGCCAATAACACAAAACTATTTTTGATAAATTAATAAAGAGTAATTGTGGTTTCCCTGGCCCTTGAGCTTTTGCACCGTGTTCATGCCCAGTGGCTGTCAGACATTCTCAGCACAAACTGACCAATATAATACATTCATGGGGATGCAGTCTGCTCATCCCATGACTATAAAAGTGGTATTTGTGCATATGAAACCTCATCATGAGGAAAAATGTTTTATTGAAGCAAGAGTATCAAGATGCAGATGAAACTTAGACAACTCATCCATGATTAAGGGATACTTTTCCTTATTTCCAATAAGCCAACATAACTATTCAGTGTTAAGAGTGACAAAGTGTTAAAACCTGAAGCTCCAAGTGAAGTGTGTGGATACCCTGATCTTCAGCTTTCCCAAGGATGGGACAGCTGAGGACAGGATGGACAGCACACCCTTCTACTCATTCTTGGGAAACAATGTGAATTTTGCTGCAGTGAGAGTTCATTAAAACAGGTCACTTATCCACGGAGAAGCACTAAGTATCAGTAGCCTGGAACAGAACTAAAGCAGAGCTGCCCTAACATGGTTACAATTTTATGAAAATATTTAGTGCATGCACTTTTCTCAAACTGTTCTATTGCTTTATAAATTAAAACAGATTCATGAAAGGTTCTGCTAGAATACTGATGAGTACAAAATGAATATTACTTTCTGGCTCATTTCTTGATATTAAAATATTCCCCACAAAGCAAAATACATTTTTAAATGACCCCTGAAAGAATAAGCTATTTTCCAGGTATCAGTAAACAGACGTGGTCATGCCATTTCAAACTGCTGATTTCTGAAGCAGATCTCCAGCACCTTTATCACTACAGACCTGGCTGCAGTTTCCTTCTTATGCCTTCAGACACAGTCTTGGTTTTTTTTTCGAGTTGGAAACCAATCAATCAATCTTTGACACAACAAATAGTTTACTTGCATTATTTCTGCACCGGTGGAAGCAACCCATTAAAATCAGGGCTTTTTTTTTTATATATGTAAGGTAGCTTTACAGCTTTGGTTTCCAGCAAATAACACCACTGCTGAGAGTCACATTTCCTCTTTTTCCTTCCATTTGCAACAGCTTCCCCTTATTACTTTTATCCACTAATGTTTTCTGAGTCACTTTGTTTTGCTGACAAGTATGGCCCCTCCCCTAACGAAAAGATGTGCAATCCATTGTTCGCTAGAGCTATTTTGTTTCTAACAATGACAAAATACCTACTTTATGTCGTGTTCTACTGCATGGCTAACAAGAACACAACATTTGAGCTGTGCATCTGTATTCTTAAAGCCTCAAATTAGCACCACTTTTAATATAACAATAATCCTATTAGCATAAATTCTCTGCTGTTGAATGATAACACACTCAAGTTAATTTAAATGGTTGAAATTATAGACTTTTATAGATCATTAAGACTATTAAAGAGACCATTCTTGATCCAAAATTACATATCAGAGTCACCCTTACTGTGGTTTGAATACAGACCCAAATAATCTGATGTAATTTTTTTGTAATTGTTTCCAATTTGCTCAGTTCTACTCCTTTGCAGTTTTGTAATCGCCACATTTTTATATCTGTTGCAACCACAAATGTTATACACATGGCGTCTGATACTAAAGACCTGTATAAACATTTTTGGTTTAGTAAAATCTGTTGTAGGCATTCACAGAAAGCTTTGGCAATTGCAGTGTGATAATACAGTTTGAAGGTGTAATAACCAATTTTGAAAAAAGTTATGCTGATTAACATCACTGAAACTGATATTTAAGTTAAATAACTCAAATACTCTTAGTTATATGTTTATATCCTTTAAATGAAACAAGCGAAATGCTTTTCTTTCCTGGCATCTACAAAGTAAAAAGCACAAACATTAATTTTTTTGGGAATTACAGTATTTTAGAGCATCTGTCTTAAACCATCAGTGCTTCTACATTTTGTTCTACTTCTTTTTCTCCACATACACCATACACATGTATTTTATCTTTTGAAATTTGCAGTTTCCCCAATCCCTACACCCTCGAGAAAGGTCCTGTGGGGCCTTACAACCCTGTGCTGCTTTGTCCCTCCTCCTCCTCCTCCCTGAGCAGGGGCACCGTCCCTGCTGGGATCTGTCCCCTTCCGCACCTGCTTGGCACCCACCTCCATCCTGTGGTTTCCCTCTCCTCAAGGTGCTTCCTCAGCTGAGTGGGGAAGAACGGGAATTCCTCCTCACGCCTTCAGTGATCCCTCACTCTCTTCGAGACCAGGAGTTTGTGAGGAGAAGGCTGAAGTAAGGCCACCCCCCGGGGCAGCCCTGCTCTGCTCCCTCACCACAGAGCCCCTCAGGTAAGGACGTTCTCTCAAGCTTTTCCCAAAGCACGGCCGAAGAAGGGACCACAGAGTGAATACATGGCAGCCAACACAGAGGGGCAGCCTCAGGAGCAGGAGCTTTCCCTCCCCGCTCCAGGGCACCATCCCTGCCCTCAGGTGTGCGGCGCGGAGGGGCGGCCCCACCTGGCCCCTCAGAGGAGAGCTCATCCCCCAGCTCATCCCGCACCTGGGGTGGGCGCGGCAGGGGCGGCTTTTCCTTCCCTGCTCGGCGGCTTTCCCTTCCCTGCTCAGCGGCTTTCCTCGAGAGCTGCTGGGAGCCCCAGAGGAAATTCCCCCTTTCGGGTACTTCCCTCAGGCCCCCCGGCTCGGAGCCCCAGCGGCCCTTCGCACCTTCCCCGTGCCGGGCAGGCCCCTGGAGAGCACTGAGGGAGGCACAGACCGGCTCCCGTTAGTGGCCCCTTCTTGTCAGGGTCCCATTTTACCATTTAATCCCTTGAGAAACAAGCCCCCTTTGTGCAAAATTTCTGCCCTGACAGAATCATAAATGTAGACACTATGTAAGAATAGAATGGACTTTGCTTCAACTACTCTAATTTAGCAGAAATAAATGGGAGCTATGGAAATCCTATAAGTAAGCAGATATCCTGATTAATTGCTGAAAAGATACAAACCTTGAAAAAGAACATTCTTCAAAGTAAATAGATTTTCCTTCTTCAGTATTAGTAATTTATTTCTTTGTCCAGCATACTTTCCAGCAAAAAAACCTGAGTGTCTTCTCTCTCTTCCATTGGCAGGTGCTTACCTTGTCCTTCCAATTTGATTTATTATTGCCAAGTTGCTGTTCTGGGCTCCTTCTTTGCTGTACTTCTGGGTTTTGGGGGTCTTTAGGGGTCTTTTGTAGTGGAATCTTGTATTTTAAAAAGGCATAAAATTTTTTCTTCTGACAATTACTAGATTGCTACTTTTGCCCAGAGAGGAATTGAATGAGTGCAGAAGAGTGGGTTGTGAATCTGATTTTTGCTTAGGTGGGCAGTTGTAGTAGTGGAGAATGCTACTGGCTCTCAAAGCTGGAAAATCACGGCATGAATGTTCTGGATTAGCTAAACTTAAAATATCTAATTCATGTGACAAACCCTCATTAAATTTTCCCAGGGTGATTCAAGTCATTTGGATAAAAAGTATACCTGCTGTGCTTTAGATTACAGCAGAGGAACTCTTCACTTTGAAAAGTTTTGAATTCAAGACCTACTACTCAAAGACTGTGATCTGTGTCTCAAAATAATGAAACCAACCTGTTCCAGGCAATTCCGTTTAAAAAATTAGTAATTCAAAGTTGTAGAAGTTATTTTAGTCTCTAAAGTTCAGACAGTTCTAACATCAAGAATTTGTGAATTGCTAAAGAAAAAATAATTTATTTTTGTATTATTGTAGTACTAATATTTTAGTATTATTTGACAGTGCTCACCAAATAGCCCTGGAAGAACTCATTCGCATGAAATTCTGAAAAGGTGTTTTGAAGAGGCCGACTGAAATGTTTAGGCTTTCCTAACTGTCAGATTTCATGTTTGGTAATCAGATGTATAAACGAGTAATACAGCACTTGGAACTGAAATTTGTAAAGAAAAAAAATGAGCATTCTCTGTAACACACAAAAAAGGAATGATGTGAGTGTGCCAATGCAAAAGTACTTGTGCACAGTGAGCCCACTGGAACCCACCTGTGAGCTAATTGAAGTGTGAGTGGGTTATTTTTAATCTTAAGCAATGTTAATAGAGCAACTGGCTTTAGGAATTAGTCATGGCAGTTAAGTATGACCTGAAAAGAAAGTAGTGACATTTTGTCCAGAACGTGGCCTTTGTGCTAAATAAATGACTGTTGTCCCTGCTGACACCCTGAAGAATTTTACCTCATAGAGATATTATGTTCCCCTACCCTCCTTTGGCACCTTGTTAGTCAAGATGTTTATCTATATTAGAGTGGCTGACGTTGTGTAAATAGCACAAATAATGAGCAACACGGAGAGAAAAGAGGAAAATGAAACTCTGAACAAGGCGGTGATGGCTGTAGAACCATTATGTAGAACACAGTAAGTTAATACAATTTTTAAAATTACTGCAATTTTCTTTCAAATCCATCCACAGCATTCATTCCATATTGTTCTTTCTCCAAGAAAGAATGCTTATCTCATTTCTCTTAATTCCATTGTTCTTATCTAAATTGCTGTGATGAGCACATTTCTACAGCCAACTTGGAGACACAAAGAATAGATGCAGGTAGAAAGTGAACTTCAGACAGAATGAAAGCACTGAAGTTTAAGAGTAGGTGTGAAGTTTGATGTACAACTCAAAGCTCTGCTTCTGTGCATGTGTAGAGCTGTGCATGGCGTTAAGGACCACTTGCTGCTTATCTCACTCCTAAGCCTGATAAACACCCCTAAAGTAGCCATTTTTTCTGCCTAAATCCAACAGACACGATCAGTAAGTGTTGAAAAGCACATGGAAGTTGTGCCATCAGGAGTGGTTGGTGCACAAAACCCAGAAGCATTCTTATTCAAAGAATAACACATCTTCTATTAAATCTGTATAGAGGGCAAAAAGATCAGACCTCCACTATCAGATGAATTTTCATGTGTGGTGACTCAGATTGCTCTAAGGAAGTCCTAGTTTCAAAATTAAAGCAAACAAACAAAAACCCCTGAAACCAATCAACCAGCCAAATGAAAAAAAAAAAAAAAGTCAAACCCTAAGAGCCACAAAAGCACCAAATATTTAAATCTTAAGAGGATGTTTGGCTTATGCGAGATTGCATCAAGTGCAGAGAGGGCAAAGAAATAAAGTAAACCTGCTACAGGTGATTCCTTGGCTGACGTTTCTTCCATCCCTTTGGCTGGTAGAGGTGGAGATACTACTCTAAAGCACTGCACAGATATTTAAGAAATGACTAGGAGTAATGTTTGCAGACAAAATTAAGGAAATAAGATGGGAGGGAGGAGATCACAACTTCAGGAAAGCTTTTAGCCCTCTAGAAGTGGTGGGTTCTCTTTATCAAAATACCAGGAAAAGGTTAACAAAACTATCATAATCAAAGTTTTAGTTATCTTTTTGCCAATGTTTGAGTGTTATTTTCTTTGAGTTAGCTGTGCATTTCTCCTTCTGTCTCCTTGTAGTTGATGCATAACAATTTTTAATTTTAAAATATTACATCCCCTCAGTCTGTAAATAGCAGTTTGGCACCTGCGGCTTTTCCAGGACTAATTATGGAGTTTTATTTCCTGATGCTTTAATTAATCTTGTGTGAGCTGTAAATGTCAGTACACAGTTTTACAGCATCTTTGCTGTAGGGAAGTCAAACAGTTGAAGGATTTTCTAACAGGATAACTTCCTCTTCCCTTTCAATTTACCGGGTCTAAATTTATGGCAAAACGCATCTGTCTGAAATGGCTGCAGTGGTTTTAGTGGAGTTGTGCATTTCTAAGCCCTGTTTCTTTGCATGCTGTCAATCACTGTTTTGTTTGTATTCCGAGTTGAGATACAAATGATACATGTTTGTTCAGACTCTATATCCTCTTACCTTCAGTTACAATGCCTTCAGGCTGGACTTGCCCTTCTGATGTTGATGTAACCTAAATTTTTTTCTACTCCAGAAATAAAAATAACCCTTCTGCCCTGTCACAGTTGGAACAGTTGTTAGCCAGAGAACTGCATAAGAAGCAATTTCCAAACTTGTGTCTTCTCTGGTGATGTAATAACAGAATTATGAGAACCTAATGGCTAAAAATGAGCTTCCAGTTTTTAATGAAAACTATGTGCCAGTCTCAGCCCTTCTGTCAAAGACTTTTGGCCTCTTTGTATTCTAGATAAAGCTTTCAAAATCTACCTAGTGTGCTTTTGAACTCTTCTTCATGTGCACAATCCATGAAGCATTAAATTTTCTGGGAATTGTTATAGCAGAAATGTCTCTATATGAACTATTGGCAATCAATGAGCTGTTAAGCAGTTTGCTAAGCATTATACATAAATGTTAAGTCTTATATATTGTCCTTCCAAAACCGACCCAACAAAAAACCTGGAATCATGAATGGAATGATTTCAGCTTTCTATAAGGGAATAAACCTACACACAAAAAAAATTATTTGTATATATTTTTTTTATATATATGTATCTGTTTGGCTGACTAGAAATGTATTAAAAGTAGTACCTTTCCCTTCAGATGGACTTTGAGGTTTGTGTGCCAGCTTTAGGAGCCTCTTTTTTATTTAAAATAAAATCCGGAGCTTCCACAGTGTGGGCAGGAAATGTCCATTTTCCTTTGAACACTTGTGCATAGGAAGGAAAATTAGTTGTCTCAAGGATATTACTTGGTAATAAATATCTTGATTTAAGAACTTTGCCAAATGAAGAACCAGTGTGGTGCAGTAAAATGAAGATCAAATTAATCCTTGAGAATTATTTTCTTTCAACCTAAGGGATGTTACTGATACCATTTTGGATTCCAGCCAGGGTATGTCCATTCATCTAGTAGGTTAATTGTCTGCTTGTTTTACCTTTCTAAGTTGCAAAAAATAAGGGAGGAAATAAAGCAGCATCTTAAAAAGGTTTTATAGTGTGAGGAGTTTGCATGAGAAACTTATTATTTTCAGCAAGCCCCTCCAAGATCTCTACATTCAGAGTCTGTACGTCTACAACACCTCCTAAGAAGTAGTGGGTGCAACTCAAAGCCAGTTTTAGTCAGGAAAAGCACTCCCATTAACTCTGAAGTTTGCTGGTAGACCCCTTATGTCTATAACATACGTCAGATTTCATGCTAGTGGCAGTAGCTGAAGTGATACATCAAGGTATCAGTAGGTTATCCTAATGTGTGTAGTACAAGTTTTACCTGTGTAACAGAATCAAATGCTCTCAATTCAGATTGGTTTGTTGGCCACTCAAGGCAAGGATCTGATTCCTTTACGGTGGAGAGAGGCGAGTGCCAGCCTTCACTCACCGGTCCTTTCTTGCCGTGTGTTTCCACCCTCTGTCAATAGCACGGTTTCAGGGGAAGCAGAACGTGGTAACACATAAAACTTCCCAAATCCCTCCACGTGGGAGATGCATCTGTAAGGAACCGGCTAAGAGAAGTCTGCATTGCTGTTGGAGTTGGTTCTTCTGTGCATAATCACTCCTGGATTTTTTCCTAGTTAACTTTCAAAGTTTATAGTACTCTGCCATCCCAGCTATTCTTTGCTGGTTTAGAACTGAAGGCTGGTTTGCATCTGAGGGTTGGGCTTGTTGGCTTGGGATTTCCCTCCTTTGTGTTGCCACTGCCTCACAAACAGTTCTGTTTGGTTGCTTTATGCAGTTTGCTGAAGCTTCGTGATGAAAGCTAAAGTAAGAGTAGAGCAAGGTAAACTCAAAGATTTTGCTTTCAAGTCCTGGGTAGCAAATAACTTGTGGCCACACGTGGAAGCAGTTTGCCAGGAGAGCTGCATATCCCAATGAGGGTGCCAGCAGCATTTTCCTGGTTATGTAAACAGTGATCTGACAATAGGTCCCCGGGTTACTGGACTTTAGATGTTGGTATCAAAACATCTTTGCAAACCAAGTATTGCAATATCCATGTTTATCAGATCTGAGTTTATTTAACAGTTTGTTCAAGTCCTCTAGTAAAATATTCTACCAAAACACTCAACTTGTTTCATGCTTTTGTGTGTTCCAGGGGATTTTTGGAGAACATTGCCATATAAAAAAATATATTAACATCAAATATTTCAGTAGCAATAGGGACTCATGGGAATAAGATCAAACATTACTTTTTGGTGTCATGAGATAGAAGCTAGACAGGGGTTTATGGTTCAAGTCATCAATAGGAAAAACATGGCAGAAACTAAACATGAAAAGCTGTTGTCCGGTCTGACTGCTTTGAAATGGAACATGCCAGCACCTCTCAGGGAGCTGTATTGTAAAAGAGTAGGAGCCATTGAGCTTTTTTCATGTGTGTGAAGATAAAAGTAGTAGCTGCTTTTCATTTTGCTTCTCTCTGTGAGTCCTACAATATGCACTTGCATTGATACATTCAGAATGTCCAACGTATTTTTAAATCAAATGGATTAACATCAGTGTATCTGAGAATTGCTGAGAAAGATGCTCACTTGCTATTTTTAAAAAATAGCGTGTCTGCAAATAACTTCAGTTTTGAAATGTTACTTTCTGCTTCAGTTTCTCCTTTTTTTTGAAATTTTGTGATATCCAAGTGTCTGTACATCGTTTATTTTCTACCACATTTTTTCTATTTAGTGCTGGTTTTATCTCTTTTCTGCTTTTCCCTTAATTTTTCTTTAGGATTATCTTGAGTGATTGATTTTCATACCAGTCTACTTTTAAAGCAGTGGTTTATAAGACTGTGTTGCCATCCAGAAACATCTTTCTTTTCCCTTCCCTGCTATGTTTCATCAGCTGTGCTGGCAGAGATGTGTGTGCAGTGAGGCAGAGGATTAAATCAGGCAGCAGCCTGAGGGGACAGCCAAGGTGGCACTTCCACATCGGGATCGGGATGGGTGCTTGCTGCAAGAAGGGCAGGGGGCACTGGGCTCCTCTGCTCACTTGGTCTCACCTGGTGGAGAGTGTTGGAGCCTTCCCAGAGTCAATAGTTACACATTTTTTTTGCTGGACCGTTGCATTAAATTGTGTGGAGAGTCGAGAGTGCTGTCACCTAAAACCAGACAGAAATGAGGAGCAGAAGAGCAGAGTAGAACGGAGCCATTTAGGGGCTCAGAAGCGGTTATGGTCCTTGCTGACTCTTCTGCTGGAGCCTCTTGCTTTTGGGTGAAGTGTCAAAAATTGTCTGAACTGATGCAGTGGTTTGCTACCAGGGAGAGCAGAACCACCTCTCACATGGATTGACTTTAGCAGCTGTAATTAGGAGCCAATTTGGCTCATTAAATTTCCTCATGAGAATCTAAGAGAAATATAATGAGCCCAGGAAGAAGTGTCTTGCTGAATCCTTTTTTTGTTGTTTTTTCCTTATAATGGGGTCATGTAGCACTCTGTCTTCAGTACCAGCACCGGTTCATGTCAATTGACTGACGTTATTAACTTCACCATCACCAAGGGTAGTAGCTGACAGATTAAGGGCACTCTGGCAATCTGTACAGACTGAAATGTGTGTCAAAATGCTGCATGCACACTTCGTATATTAAAGTTTCAGTTTCATATATATATATGAGTTTTATGACTGTCATCACATTAACTACAAATGCAGATACACAAGCCTTGGGAGCAAATATCAATTTGTTTCGCTTTAATAAGCTTAAAAATTCTGTTCAGTATGATGTTGATGATATCTAAGTACTTAGTCACAATAGAGTAAAAGGGGTGGAAATCTGTTTCTAACTGAGCTTTCCACGTGTGATTGATGTTGTTGTTGATGTGTGTTCATAGATACTTGGCCCGGGATTATGCATGAACTAACACATGGAACAAAAATGTCGCCTAAACTGGTATGGAATTTATGTACCTCTGTGCAGGAGAAGGGCCATGATGGTAATGCAGTGGAACTGTTTAGAGAATGCAGGTGTCAATGAAGTATTTTATTTGATAGTGTTTTTTGCCTCAGGTATTAAAAAATAAGCTGATGTTAAAAATAAAATATGTTTCATGTCACTGCAGCATTAGAGAAGTGCTTTTTCAGATTTTACAGATGATGGCTCAGGTTCTGTTAAGTCAGGACGGATTGTGTCAGCCCCACTCTGTTACATAACGGGACATGAGTGATAAAAACTGACAGAATGCTGTGGATGGGAAATAAAATCTAGTTTCCTCAAAACTGGAATAGAATGAATGCAAATTCTCATGAAGCATTTTGGTACTCTTCTTGACACGGAGAGGGCTCTTAAGCAGAAATAACTCTGCTGATGTCTTGGAACTGGTTTTCTGCTCTGTACACCAAGTACTGCTCAATGCAAATAATTCTGCTTCAGTGGTGCTAACGAGAGAGTTTTGTTTTGCCTCTTATTTATGTCTTTAAAGCAGTCCTTTCAATAAACATACTTAACTCTTCCTAGTTCGGAATTAAAACCCAAATATTTTGTGCTTAGATTATTCTCCTAGCCTGCTTTTATTTTCTTAATAAGTATTCTTTCTGAGGTAGTTTTGCACTAGCTAATGCAGCCGTAGAAACAATTTAATGGCTTGTTTTGTTCTTTGTCCTTTAATGCATCATTTCTTTTTTGTTTCTGCATATGTTCAGCATCTACAGTATGTCAAATACCAATTTCCTATTTTTGTCCAATACAGATTTTTGAAATGTCGGTGTTTTAATTAAGCATAAACCTCTTAAATCTTATTGTATTATTCTGTCTTTGTGTTCTCAATTCTAAATCTATTGAGACAGGGTGGTTTTTTTGGTTTTGCTTTGGGTTTTTCTTTTACAGAATCAATCCTGTTGATGCCGTAGATATTGCACATACTCTAAAAAAACACGGTATTGTACAAGTGCAATAAGGTATAGGCTGCACTGAACCTTATTTTTGAACTGGAGCTGGCCTAATGATGGTATGCAATGGATTACATCAATTCCTCGTTATACTGGGAAATTCTCGTTTGGTGCAGCTGGGTTCCTAACCAGTGCTGGGTCCTTTCCTGTGGATGACCTGACCCAGTGTATTCTACAAGCAGCATTGTGCAGTTTGTCCTGTGCTTCGGGATGACATTTTCAGGAGTTTTTCTTAGGAGGGAGGGTATAAACCTGTAATTCCAAGGCTTTTTCTTGCCTCTGGATCTTTGAACTTTTAATTGATCCCTCCGATTCTCCTTTGTGTGGAATTCTTTCCTGGAGGAACGACAGCAATTTCCTTCCAGGGTTAATTCTAGACTTAGTGAAAGAGACAGGCAGAGCAGTTTGGGGCACGAAGCAGCTCCAGTGATGCCCTAATTAGTCTCAGAAGGAAGGCGGGAGTGCAATTGCTGGGAAGAATATTCCGAGTCTATGTCGTGCTTCAAGATTCGGTCATATGGCAGATGAGGAACACAGGCACATGCCTGTGCAGGGCAGTCATGGCAGCTCTTTTCCTGCCTGTTCCCTGTCCCTGAGCGCTAAGCGCTGTGGCACCGGCGACTCCTGTTGCCCATTGTGTCAATAATGTAACACCTTTAGCACAGACATCAGCTCGGCGTGAGCCCAGCACGCCTTTTTGCAGAGCTGGGTAGTGGTGACTGCTGCAAACTGCACACCACAAAAGCGGATTGCTGCTGAAAATGTGCTTTTCCTATGTTTAAAAATCATGGCTTGACAGTTGTGATTTAATGTGCAGCATAACAGGTGCTACAGTTTGGGCCATTTTCAAACTCTGCCTCACGCGTGGGCAGCTGTGGAGGCTGAGACACTGCTGCAGCATGTTGGTTATGTGTGCTGCAGTTTGCTTTAATCCATGTTGTAATGTTCAAACGGCAGCTTCCAGCTGTTCTTCCACTACATGCTGAACAAGTTTTTGACAATATTTGCTCTTTGAGAGCTCAAACCCACATGCTTATAGGCTGGAATCGTTACTGTCCTTTCATGGTGGTTGTTTTTAACATCGATATTATCTGTGTCAGTCTCCAGGAATTTTCTGCCACCATACCAAGCCATTAAAGGTTCCTGAGTACAGGAGAATAGCAAGCTGGTTACGTAAGCAAGATACAGGGTGTGCCCTCTGCGTGCGCTGCATCACTCGTGCTCCTTCTTTTTGGTTTTGTGTGATGTGTGTCCCTTCTCCCCCCTTCTTTTCCAATTTGGACAATTAACCTCTCATTCTGGTCTCCAGTCTTCCCTTGATTTTATCGACCGTATATAAGAAATAACACAAAGAAAACAAAAATTTAATAACGGAAGGAGGTTTCTGGTTTGCTTTGGGTTTTTTTAAATGTTAGGCTAAAAATAATTTCACTGAGTGAATTATAGCCCTTTTTTAAGGAGATCTGTCTCTGAATTTTGTTTGGTTCACTGTGACAGGTTTTTTCCTTCTGTATTTCCTCAAAATATGCACCTTTTCGCTCATTGTTATGCCCAGTTACCAGTGAAAAATACTTCTATGCCTCCATACTTTGTGGTAATACCTATTTAGTTATTACTCAGTTATTACTTCTTCTGTAATGATGCAAAACCTGATGCATTTCCATTCTCTGTGTTTCAGCTCTCTTAATTTTCAATACTTTACCAGGCCACACTGAAGAATGAATAAATCAATAAGCAACCAAACAGCTCATTCAAGATATTTCATATTTGCATTGTTAACTGATGTTGGTGAAAGCTAGACATTGGTAGAGCCTCTTTCGGCTCTGTATGAAAAAAATAAATTTAATTTATTTATACTCTTTAGCTCTTTGTCACCAGATACCTTATGGAAGTTATTAAAAGTGCTTTTTTTTCCCCCAAAACTTCTTTTTAATTTGCTTATGAAATATGCTGGCCTAGAAATTCCTAGCAGATTTTTCTAGGTGCGTTTATTGGATACCTGACTGTGTTTCCACTGAAAGCTACAAACATAACTAATGATATTTTCATAGCAACACCACAACATCCATTCTCAGTGGAATTCTCTGAAAATATGCATGAAATTAACTATTTTTTTTTTACATTAAAGTAATCGTATTGTAGGAATGTTACAAGTCAAATTTGAGAAGAAGAATAAAAAGAACTAAATGTAAATGTTTTCTTGCAAAACTGCACAGAACACAAATCTAATGCTTGCCAAAGAACCTGCATTAATGCATAAAGGTCCTTAGCATCCCAATTCAAGAGAAATTATTCTAATGTAATGGAAAAGTATAGCTGAGATGGGCATGACCCCAGATTAGGGCACTTTCACTGAACATTATATTCTGTGGAGTTAGTCTGAGAAATTCATTTTCCGGCTTTAATGGGTTTTATGTTCCAGGACATAGTGGACTTGAGGGTTTACCACGGTTGCTAAAGGGCAGAAGACCATTAAGGTTGTCATATGATTTTTGTATCAATGTCATATTTTCCCTTGTGAAGGCTAAAGGGTTTGCCGGCAAGTTTCCAAAGTTTGTGCCGTGGGAACAGAGTACAGTAAAGCTTTTGGAAGTGTGTGTCTTCGAAAATGATTCTGGTTTAGTGTAGATCTCAGACCAACATTTTGACATAAGGAGAAGATCTTACTAAAGGCAGGATTTGCTACTAAATGGACTCCAATTCCTTAAATATCTTGGATCGGGATAATCTTTTCAGGATAATTGCACCTCATCTTTTCTCATGCACAAGAGTGTTTAATGTGATCTTCATAAAACATCAGTCACCAAAGTCATAGGGCAGGGATAAAAGTTTGCCTCAGGTATTGTAAAGAAAGCAATGAATTTAAAATAAAAAAAAACAATGAATTTAAAAAAAAAAACAAAACCTTAATGCCTTTCTAATTACCCTAAAATTGTTCCTGTTATCAGGGAATGACAAAATCCATGAGTTAATTATCCTGTGTAAGGGCAAATGGAACCCTCCAAGGGTAGCTGAGGTATTTTTAGATCTAGAATGTGCCACATTTGAGGCTGAGGATAGATTTGTTGTTCTGCAGAGTATATTTTGCTGAAGCAGAAGATGCTGCGATGGCCTCAGCTTAGGAAATAAAGGGGGTAAAGCCGTCCTGGAGAGGCCAGTTGTGTTTGGGAAAGAGGTCTGACTTCTGCTGACTCACTGGGAGTGAAGAAGAAATTACTGTGCCTTTCTGGTTGGTTTTTGATGGAAGCTTCTTTAATTACTTTGCAGCACTTCCTGAGTATTCCACACTGGGGAAACATAAGCTGTTCTCTGCAGTTTCCAGAGGTCTGAACAGAGTCACAGAGAAGGCAAGGGGATTGAGCACAGCTTTACAGAATTACTCCGAAAGCTGGGTATAGTACTTAAACACCCAAAAGTCCCATTGTGCAGTTTGCCTTTAGGCAGATTGGTTCTGCAGACCACAAACCACACACAGATACTACAGCAGAGGCTGTTATATGGGCATGGCAAAATACAGAGGCCTGTTTAACCCTGTGCACACATAAATTCGTGTACAGCTATGTGTAGGTATGCACACACACGTGTGGAGCACAGCACAGGGGCATTAACTGAAGCCCAAGGTGGAGGATGTGCTTTTGAAATTCAGGCTTTAGAACACCAAGCTCCTCAGCATTAACATTTACCTCTTTCTGCAGGGTCTGAGACAGGGTTTGTGGAAATCAGACATTGACTTGGCTCTCGTGTTTAAATAAAACCTGGGAATTGGGGAAGGATATGAAATGTCCAGGTCAAGATGTAGATTAATTAAACTTTCTTGTTTAATTTGAAAGGCTTTTCTTTTGCTGTGTCTTGCAAATGTCTGTATGAGAGTGGGGTGCCATTGATCAGCAATGAATCTGAAATAACATGTTGGGCCTTCTTTTGACTAACATGTGTGATTTCATAATGCAGGTTAAACTTGGCCTTTTTTCACTTACAACTTAAAATTTTTAGTGTCTAAAAAGTTTGTACTTTCTATGGAAACGATAAAACAACTAATATGACTCATAAGATTTGAAAATGATTCTTGCCTGTTTAGGCACTGGAAAAATGAACAGATGCAATACATCATTATCAAACTAATTTTTTGGAGGTAGTGGAAACCCTCTTCACTTCTGGGTTACATTGCCTGGCAGAAGTGCAGTTGCTGCCCAGCTTTCCTCTTATTCCTATAACATTTTATGTTACACAACATTAAAAAGCTCACTGGAAGAAGTAGTAAACAATCCAAATTTTCATGAGTTAAGCTTTGAATCCCCCATTTATCTAACTGATATAGCCTGGATATTTACTGATACAGCATTCCGTGATAGACAAATTATCCTTATGTGCTTCTAGGTATCCCCAGCAATCTGTAATAGCAAGCTTTATAGTGACAGCAAGCCAGGAACACAGTGTGTGGCAGGATTATACAGGGAAAGCTATCTGGGTTACAGAAATAAATTCTGCTTCTCCAGAATAGCTGATGCTATTTCAGTCTTTAAATCATTTAATTTAAATAGTTCCTGTCTTGAATTGTTGACAGTCTCCACATTAATGTCTTGGGTTTTTTTAAAGCTTGCCATGTAGACCTTTGATGAATATGTATATATATCCCCCTCCCTCTGGTTATGGAGCTAGACACTAAAAAACGTGCGGTAGTCTGTAAAGAAAGCCTTGAAAATTAAGTGATCTGTTATTAGACTAACTTTTGTAGCACATAATATAGATTGGTCCTCTTCCAATGGCCTAGCTCTCTCCTCCTTTATAGAAAGAAAAGGAGAAATGTAAACTCTCTTGGTTAAACTGCAGAGACAGGAAAAGAAAATACAGCTGTGCCCATGAAGCCATTCTCTGGTGGATTTGTCCTTTTTTTCAGTTTCCCACAGTCCTCTGTGCCTGTTTTCCTTCTGCTGGTCCTCGCTGACTCTCATTAATAGTGAATAGAGGGAAAGCTGTTTTAGAGGGGAACCTGAACTGTTGTTATTGTCTTTAAAAAATCATCTTTGAACCATTTTGTCATTCCAGAATTAGGATTTCACATTTCCCTTCTTCTATCCTAATTGTTATGTTGTATCGGTTTTCTAACTATTTTTGTGGCTCTCTTTGAAATGTAGAGCAAGTGGGGTCATTTTGCTTTCCTGGAACTTTGTTTGGATTTGGGATAGGCTGCTGGTCATTCCTAGTAGAAAATTTTGGTGCAGTCAGACAGCAGAGATTTGGGTGGAAATCTTTATGGAATGGGGTGGTGGGCACAAAAATACCCCCAAGCACCAGGTTTGCAATAGTAAATAGCAAGAGTAACTAATTGTACCTTGAGCTCTGAGAAGAGGAGGAACAAAAATCTTTTGAACGGGAGCTGTTTTGTGCAGCTGCCTTCTTAGTTCTAAGAGCCCAGAGGAAAAGTGAACCAGGTGCAGGATGTTTTTAGCTGCTCCCTCTTCCTGCTGTCTCCAGGGCGGGCTGTGTGCTCTGGGCTGGTGCACGTGCCAGGCTGGAGGCTGGGGACAGAGGGGAACTGTGCCAGCCCCGTCACTGCTCTCTCTGGTGACACAGACTAACAATTAGAAAGGCTTGGTTTGCATCAATATTCAGTTACTTCTCTATGAAATCTGAGTCTAGCATAATTTATAAATCTAATTTGTCTCCTAATTTAGTATGAGACATTCAGTCTTTAAATTTGCATGCTGTGAGAATCACTTAAAACTCAGTTCTGCCACAGTCAGTTTACTGTGTGCTCTCTGGTGCAGTATATGTTGCCCGTTTGCTCATCAAAGAATCCACAGTGTTTTGTGGAATTTGTACAAAGTGTCTGAGGGTAGAACATGCTGAAAGGGTGGTTAGTTTAAGTGTTGCTAGCCCTTCAATTGGGAAAACTCAGAGAAATCCGAAACCACTAGTAAGAAAAGTTATTTAATGTAATAACAACAAAATGTAATTAATATTCGCAGTGTATTACACTTCAAGTTTAAAGAGATCATTAGAACCTTGGTTTTGGCTGCTTAATGGGTATAGGCTTTGAATTTCTGAGTTACAAACATTTTTAAATCATGAAAGAATTAGACCCATAAAGGATCTTAGCATACAGCTCTTCTCAGAGAATTTAATAATTAATATCAAATCTGTAAGAGGAAGTTGTTTGTGGTTCCAAATAAATTATAGAAGAAATCAACAGAGAAATCTCTCCTGGCAAGCCTCGTGTATTTATTTATGTCTGTAAAAATAGTGCCTGATGAGAAGGGAATCTAAACTTTGCTTCCTTGCATTTAGTCATGTTTTCCTCCATCTTTAAGAAGGCTGACCTTTTTTGCTTGTTTCCTCACTAGAAACAGAAGGCATCAGATTTGCTTACACAATGATACAGAAAGCACCGTGGATGTCTAAAATGAAACTTCTTGGACACACCAAAGGTAACAAAACTTGTGACAAACTCTGTCTTGGTTGCTCCAGATTATTCTTGTTTTGAGATTTTCATTCAGCCTTCTATCTTTACAAGCTATCTGCTTGCAGTCATTGCATATTCCTATTACTTGCTTCAGTGTATTAAGTGTTTCCAGTGAGTTTAATAAATTTTTTTAAACTTGGTTCAGAATTTGTGTCTGTGAGTATCATATTTTGGGATCACCACGAACAAGTTGGATATATTTGCAAAGCACCTGTTGCAGTTCACCTAAAAGCACATATGCCTTCTCTGTTGGTGGTGTTGGTTTGGTTTGATTTTCCTGCCCCCCACAAAGAAGGCGAGCTTCTTTCTAAGTGTTGTTGGTATTGCAAAAAAACCCCATGTAACTGGAAATCATTTTCCAGTAAATATTAATAATTATCTTTCCTTCTCCATGTAGTCTTCCTTATCTGAAATGAAAAGGGAAAATGTTGGACTTATTTTCTTCTCCTGTACAACCTTTTTTTTAACAGTGTTGCCTCTGTGGGTGGGCTTTCAACTAAAAAATTTCAGTATTTTTAACATGTCTATTGTCACCAGGATTTTTGTGTGAGGGTGATTTAAAATACGATTCATTTGAAAATTTCAGCTGCTTTGTTTGTGCTGATCCAATTGTTGTATCCATGGAAACTGGAGGGCTAATGCCAGACAGCTGCCGAGCTCTCTTCTAAATGTTATTGAAGTTTGTCAGTACAAAACTTCACAGGCCAGTTCCCAGTCTGCAGGCTTGGATATTGGAGATTTTCTGTAAGATTATGTAAAAGACATGGTAAATCTTCTAAAGTAATTTTTTATTTCATATTCCCCTGTAGACCGTTATTTAACAAATTAAAAAATTGAGCTGGCAGCCTCAAACACATAATGCTGTATGGAACAGCTGGATGGAGCAAGCAGCAGAGAGGAGGGACTAGAGTCACAGGAGAACTCAGTGGCAGCCTCAGGGGAAAAAGAATATGGGTAACACTTAGGAAATTGTATGTTATCCACAGTGACACTGAGGGAAACTTTACTATTGGTATAGCAGAGAGCAGCATCCCACAAGTTCAAGTGAATGTATTTGAAAATCCTATCCAAAAATAGCCCCGCTTGCTGGCATGGTGCCAGGGTGAATTTTTAATAAAAGTCGTTTACTAGCACTGTAGTAAAAGTTGTGTATTTGTTGTAACTTCGTGGCAGAAGTTTTTTTACCAGAAATAAGTAAAATGTGATGTTTTAAAATATTACCATGAATAGTCTGTTGTGGATTTCTGCATTAAAGAGCAGTTCTAGGAAAGTCTGGGTCTAGTTAGTACTTTAATACAGGCATGGTTTTATTCATTAACAGTCTTAATTGAGTCTGTGTTGCCAGGGCTCCTCTAAGGGAAGATCTAAAATAAAGCTCTCTCTGCTGCTTTCACCTTTTTCTATCCCAAAACTACGTTGGTTCTGGGGGCCAAACTTTGTAAGGCTTGTATCAGTTTTTACTTGACTCTTTGATCAAAATCACTGTACATTCCAGAGGAAGTAGTGAATACTGAAGTGTGTTTTGTATTGAAATTTTCCATTGAAAGTGATTCGTCAGTGAGACTGTATTGGAATCACCTTTCTGTACAAGACCTGTTTTTCAGCAATCTAAAACTGATTAAAGTTCATCTGTTAGGAAGCTCTAAGTAAATTAATCTTACTGCCTTAATAGATCCCTGACTGAGATGCAAATGAAATGTTCCACATCTTGTCAGTGGAATGAACACGGGAATTGTTTTACTAAAAGTCCAGTAGAAGTTGAAGTTCTGATTCCGTACCTATGAAAGTTCTGTATGAATAGGATACAAATAATTTCCTATACATTAACTGTGTCAGTTTCGAACAAGAAATTGAAGACTCGAGTCCTGCAATGACACCTTTGTGGGTTTTTTGCTTCCCTGTCTTACACTGACCCTATTATCTGTGGAGGCCTTTGTACTGATAACAAAATCCTCTGCAAAAGCTCTTTTCAGGAGAAGGCTGGGGATGGAGTTCTGGCTTTGGGTTGAAGCCTACAACAGGGTTTGCAGCACAGACCAAGCCTCCCCTGTGGTTTATCTACAGCGTAACTTGCTTGTGAGTGCAGTGAAAAGGGGAAGATTGCTCACATTATGCCAAAGTGGTGTTTCTTTCTTCATGGAGAGGTCATTCCATCTGCTGCAAGAGCCTCATCAGTCATTATAAAGCATTAATGTTGAAACCAGTGGCTCTAGTCTGTAATGCCATGCAACAATGCAAAAACACAGCATTACAAAGGTACAGCTTTGAGGATGGGCTGCACAAAGCTTTGTGCCAGCTCAGGCAAGAATTACTTTGATCATGTAAACAGGGGTGCCACTAACACAAAGTGCCACAAAGGCATTTTGGCCGTGTCTGTTCCTTTGTAGGAAGCCAAATGCTTTGATATCAGCTTTAAGTAAAAATTATATGTATGGAATTTGCAAGCTGAAAAACTGTATGTATAGAACTAAAACTCGGCTTAAAGGCTTGCAGGAATGTTTTCTGGTTTTTTTTAATTAATTAAATTGAAGTCTTTTATGCTGCTTTTTACTCTGTTGAAATTGACTTCAATCACTTAGTGATTGTTTAATTGTCAGTTAAGGCATAGATGATTCTATTCAACAGCAATGACAACAAAAACCTTAAAATGATTTGAAAGAACGAACTGCTACTGCCTGTGCAATAGTAAAGAGAGGTAACCAGTTTTTTATTTGTCCTTATCCTCCATCTTCTCTCTTACATAACATCTTCCATCTTGAATCCTTGCTTTGCAAGGAACTGCAAAATACTTTTGGAAGCAATAATTTCTATGACTGAAGCTTGGTTCAGAACAGCATTCCAGTCTGACAGGTCATTTAGGTACACAGGAAATAATAATGTATCATGATGGACTAGAAAAGATAGCTGACATCCCACAGACAATTATTTACCTCTGCCTTATGCATTTTTACATTCAAATTAACAAACTGCTGCTGTCTTTGAAGGTTTATCCTTTTCTATATGGAAATTGCAGTGTCATTAGGGCAGTGCCACTGCAATCTGTATGGGAGGGGAGGTGTCAATTGACCACAGACCATCCACTCCAGCTGTCTCTTAAACTCTGTTATTTATATCCTGAAATGTACAATTTTTGTACATTTTGGTTTATTTTTGCATGATAAGTAAAGTGTTCTGAAAAAAAAGCATTTAAAGCAAAGCAGAGTCATCTCCAATACAAGACTTGATACCATAATTGGGTAAAGAAATTTTTAACCAATTGAGGCCATGAGATATTTAATACAAAGGCTTCAAGATACAAACAAGTTCTCATAAGCACACTGTTAACCTGATCTAAAGTAATGAATACTCCGGCACTGGGAGGCAGAGAGCGTTAAGGTAAAAAAAAGAAATATCCAGAAGCAGTAAATTCATTTTGTCACTTGAGGCTTGATCCAAAGCTCGTGTGAATCATGGAACTGAAACAGAGGCTGACAGGCCTGAATCTGAAAACCAGCATTGTGAAGAAAGCTTAATTTGAGAAGAGTTGGTGAGCTTTCTCTCTTTGTCTTGGCCAACGCCTCAAAGGACAGGAAGGATATTACAATGTCTGCATGATAAGAGGATTTTGGAAACAACTTAAAAGATAAATGAGATCCAAATACTATTAATTGTTTTCATGTTCTCATATCTCACTATAAAAATTTTTTAATACATCTCACAAAAATAAACTTTCAAGGCCAAGGTCTCGCAATGCATTTGCATTTTTAAAATATATATTAAATTATCCCAATACTTTTTGTTTATATGTGGCATAAAAGATGTTAGCAGAAAATGTACAGGAGGAGGGACTGTAGCCTCCCCGAGCATGGTAGTTAAGCAGGTGCCTTCCTACTCATCAAGGAGAGCCACAGGAAGCCGCCAGGGCTCTGAAGCAAAAGTCTCTTGCATCTTTTCAGTGAAACATCTGTGCTTTGAAGAGAGAGAGCATTTATTGCAGCTAGAAATACAACATATTTGGCTGGGCGCTGTGGGGGCAGTTACTTGTCAGTTGGTTGGGAGAAGAAAAATTTCTAACCATACATCAGGTTCTCTCCAGCAGAGATCAAAAAATCAGACTGCCAACCTCGACTTCCCATTTTGGAGGATTCTTGTGAATACAACAACTTACCATTTCCAGCAGCATACCAGTGATGTGTCTTTTGGGAACAGTTTGGATGTTATTGCCTTGGCTGGAGTAAAATCAGGCACAAGAACAAGGCTGGAATGAGGCTGATTAGTGATAGCCTCTGCTGTCTGCATGTACAGGAACAGCTTACGAAATATCCTCTGATCCTGCCCGGAATCTTTTGGCCTCCCAACCAACAGGAAGCATCAATGGGGCACGGGGCTTGTCAGCCCAAGGCCTCCAGTGTGGATCTGACTGGTAACAGTGGTGAGAGCACACACGGGTGAGGATGAGGTGGGACTGTTCATTGATATTTTTACCATCATATGTTCCAGATGTGCTCTGAGATGGTAAGGAGGCCAGAAAGCGGGTTTTAAAATTGATTTCCCTGTGCCTGGTGCTTGCAGGGTTTACAGCAGCCATGCTCGGCCATGTGACAAAACACCTTCCTTGAGTTCCTTTGCCTGGCTCTCTATCCATCTCTTTTTTCTAACTTTACACTTGGGTCTTCTACATCCTTGGAGAAGGGGAAGTCACCGAAAGTAGGACCAAAGCACAGCAAGTACTTAAATCATTTCACTTGTATTTAAACCTCTGAGATCCCTACTGCCACAGAGAAAACAACATCGTAGGGAAGGACATTTGTTCACAAAGAAAAGCATTTTGGATTTAGTTAGCTCAGTCTGGAGACATGGCATGAAACTGTAGGGATTCATTTTTGCATTCTTACAGTCAGTTTTCTTTTTTCTCACAATGCTTTTATGTCCTAGCCAGCAATGCTAGACACCTTCCAAGTATATAGGAATCTGTTAACATTCTCTTTCTGGTTGGTTTTTATTACTTATCATTGATTATCGAGCGGATGCACAAACACTGCAGGTTAACAGATTGTGCTACAATCTTCTCTAAGCACATGGTTAATGTTTCCTTTAGAAATGTTGCAGCATAATTTATCTTCAGGCAATGCAAGTTCAGCTGTGCAGCACACCTCACAACATACACGTAGCCTGACACTGGAACCCAGAAATCTGTTGTGTTTGCTTGCCCACGACTCAGATTAATCACCTCCTGTGAGGGTCTGAGGTGCAGCCAGGTGACCCCTCCACAAGCAGCAGTAATTCCAGCTTTACTGGCACAGGTGACAGCCCTGCTGCAGGGACCACTGCCTGATACAGGAGCCTTCAGTAAGCAAACCAGGAACATGAGATGCTCGTATGCACCTGGAGCAACAATGTCAGAAAATATACACTTGAATAAATAGTCCCAGTCCTGTTCAAAGAGGAATTAGATTATAGGTTTTAGTTTTTGGAACATAACCCAGGGGGACATCCATACATTATTCTTCAGTGATGGGGTAGAAAGTGAGTTTAGGAGGTGTTATTTCCTTGCAACTGATTTTTTAGTAAACTGTGTTTCCTAGCAGAGTAGTGTGATATGCAAAGTTTAGGTCTGTGGTACAGATATAAACCAACATGATGCCCTCTCTTCCTACAGACCCTTGTACCTGAGTGGATTTCCTGATGTGCCAAGGCACAGAGACCGCTTTCTTTTGTTTCGCTAATGTGAAAGTTAAGTAAGAAATGGGTCCTATATAACTTCTTTTTCCTATGCATGATGTCACCCTTTTCCCCCCTCTGTCTGGCCTCAACTTCATCCCTAGAAACATCAGCGATGGCATCCTGAAAAGGCTGTCTGAACTTCCTGCCACTTGCCCATAAGGACAAGGCTCAGGTGAGATCAATCCTTACTGCCTGGTGCTAGCAGGACCCTCTGTTCCAAAGAGCATCTCTCGTCTCAGAGGGTTGTTATTTTATGAAATAAGAGACTTCATTTTTGACCTGATCTGAAAAAAAGTAGCAATTGTCCTGTATGTGTTTAGGTGAAGAGGGAAGTTGTTTAATTCCTCTTTCCCCTTCCCTTGTCAGAAACATGCACTGTTATGGAAGGTTACAGAAGGAATCCTTGCAAGCCTTTTAGGATTCAGGAAAGACCCACCACATGTAGACTTTTATGTTCCTTATTATCTGTTTTTTCTGCATTTGTTTTTGTTCCAGCTCCTGCTAATGTGCAAAAGGAAAAGCATGTTCAGGTGGAGAAAATACCATTTATAGTTCCTAATGTCAGAGTGCTACATGGGTAAATGAAAAGAATGCAACTTCCTTATTCCAGTCCCACAAAACAAACACCAAGGGGAAATCCTTTAAGTTCTCTCTTGTTAAGACCCGAGCTGAATTTCCTTCTTACCTTCTCCCCATATTCACACACACAACCCATTGAACTGAGTGTGAAAGGAGCAGGGGTAGGTATGGACAGTGGATGGAACCCTGCACATTTCCTTTGGGCTCTCAGCAGTGTTTTCCAACACTGTTGCATTTTGTGTTTATAGCCCAGCAAAGATTTTCTTGCTCATTTAATTTTCTCTTCCCATGCTGCAAGGCTTAGTTCATTAGCTTAAAAGACGGTCACGCTTCTGGAGAACAGAATATATTTGGCAGGGGGTTTGTGGATAGTAATTATCTAAAAATTCAATCAAGCCATTTTTTGGATTGATTTTTGGGATGAGATATACAGGCTTCAATGGAATTAATTGCATCCTAGTATTTTTTTAATTTATGTTTTAAGCATCAGATTGCCCCACCACTCCCACTTCCTTCGGGACATTTATTTTTTCCTCTTACCAACTACACACAAAGTCTCTTCTAGGTATATGCTCTGACTGTATTGATTTTTTTTTTTATTAAATATGTCTTCCACCTCCAGTGATATTAGTATTGTAACACCCATGTAGCTGAAAGGAATTTTTACAGAAGGATAATTTTCAGTCTTAAAAATGCCATTGACCAAGCAGGTAGACTTCTTGAAAGCTGCAGAAGGTACAGAAGCACAAAATAACACTGATTGTGAATGATGACCATTTCTTAAGGAATTTATTTTCATGGCATCAACTCAATTTATAAGGCTTAAGGAAGTACTATAAGTAGCAGAGAAAACAAAAAATAGGAGACCTAAATTACAAAAGCAGAAAGCTATTATGACAGTAATCCTAAAGCTGCTGTCATCAGCCACTGCTTGCTGATGGACCTCGATGAGAAAACGTTGCTCAGAAAAATGCCCCATCAGTGCTGTGATACCATCACATCCCCTGCACCAGGACTGAGCCAAAAAAGCCTGTTCAGATCTGCGTCTCTTAGTACATTTTCTGCTGTGGTGGATTAGAAAGTAATGAAGAGGATTTCTCAGAGACTGATTTATTATTAACCTGGTTGTGCATTTTTTTCTGTATCTGTTCTGTATCACTCGCACAGACTGATTTGTAAGATAATAAGACTGAAAATTCATGTGGAGGAAAGCAACAAAGCCAACAGCAAAAATGCCAAGAAAGGCTTGAACTACCTGTGTCAACTTCTTCCCTCCTGAATTCTCCTGAGGACTCGGGCAATCTGAAATGTCTGATGCACTGGGAACAGAACACCTATTAAGTGGCACAGGAATCCAGTGTGAAGACAATGGTTTGGGTAAAATTGAAAGTGACTGAGTTTGGGGGTGGTCAGAGGGGTGGGGTTATGTGTATTTACATCAGGAGTTGACACTGGAGGTTGGTATTTTCCCTTTTTATAATAGCACAGGAAAAATGTTTTTATAAAGCTATAATTTGAAAGGCGGGCTCTGTGAGAGCCATTTGTGTCAAGTTCCTGTGTCTTGTTCCTACTTCACCAAGAGAAAAATTAATGGTATTGTCCCTCCAGACTCAAGAACCTTTGTCAGAGAATGTGGACTCTGCTGGATTTTGGTATCTTCATCTTCTCATTTATCTTTATTTTGTACCAGCTGAAAAATTGTCCCAATCACAATTTCATAAACCACGTGTTCAAGGTTATAAAGGAAAACAGGAACAGTTTGCATGGATTTTCATTCCAGGTTTGTATAAGGTTAAGCGGTCACCGGCATTTTCATTCATTTGCAGTTTAAAGTTCAGACCGAGGTCAGCAAACCTGAGGCTTACCAATAACTGAGGTGCTAATTGAGTAAGAGCAAGAGAGAAGGAGAAAGTAGTGGTAAGAATTAAAGTGAGTTACACTTTAAATCATAAGCAATCGCAAAACCAAAACCAGAGCTACTGTCTAAGAAACTGCCAGTGCTCCTGGAGTAACGTGTAGGTTCTGTATGTAAAGGATTGTTTCCTTTCAACAGGATTTACAGTTTGTAGACAAGAGTTATGTTCTGTATTTGGATGGCAAGAGATACATCCATTTCAAGTATTATTGTTAAAACCCACTAGAAACAGAGCTCTTGCCTACTCATGTAATCACTGAGCCATGGCCAGCTGCAGGGCTGCAGGCAACACTTAACAAAGGGCAAGTGGAATCTATTGCAGCTGATAACTCCTCGGGCAACAACGCAGTAAAAAATCTGAGGCCATGTTGTACAGTTTGAAGGAGTGGCTCAGCCAGTGTTCAGCACTGCTGCCACCCGAGGGTGCTGCTGAACTGTCCCCACCTCGCTGGAGTCAGGGCAGTGCTGCAGCCCTGCAGCCAGCACTGGACTGCTCCAGGACAAACACTCCCCAGGCTGGGCCCACCCCTGAGCCACTGGGGCTGTCCTCTGCCTCTTTGTCCCTGTCCCCCTGCCACCTCCCCGCTCTGCTTGCAAAGATAAATGTGTTACAGCAAGGGCGGCAGCAGCAGGACCACTGGCTCTGCCCTCTAACAGCACCTGCCTTTGACATCAGCGTGGCAACAAATCATTCACAGCTGAGCTGCAGCTCCTCACTCTCAGTTTAATCAGTTTAAGGACCTGTTCTAGAGCTTTAGTGTGTTTTGTGCTGCTAAAAGAGGCACTTCAGTGATTCGAGGTGGTTGCCGTAGCAAGTCAAAGGTTGCCATTAAAGTCAGCAGGAGTCTCTGTGCATGTCACTTAAAGTATTTTTATTGACAGGGTTTTTTTTACAAGCATTTGCTTTTTATTATTTTCACCAAAATAAAGCATATAGCATACAGTGTTTTCAAACATTTAGGAGATAAATAAGTGTATCTTGAATTCTTTAATGCCATGATAACATACATAATACAAATTTATTTCTTCATTGATTTTGATTTTAAATACAGCGTCTTTGCCCTTTTTTTAAAAACAAACTTTGATGGTGTTACCATACATTTCCCTTGTTAACTTATAGATGTTTAAATAACAGCTGGGAAACTGCAGTGATGTGTATTGCTAGAGATAAAAAGTGGCTCCATTAGGATGAAACCTGTGTCTCAAGTTACCAACTGGTAAATTAAAAAAACCCAACACATTAAATGAATGCTGTCACTTGAACTGATAGAGAAAACCTTAAGAGAATAGCAAATACTTCCCCTCCAATTGTTTGTAGAATAATAAGAAAATAATCCACTTTTTGTATTGCCACACTGATTGGTATGCATATTAATTTATCTTCTACTTGTTTGCAATTATAAATAAATAGAGGTATAAAGACAAAATCTCATAGCGCCGTTCCCTTGAATTTACCAGCTACAGTAAATGCATAATTTAAGATCATAAATACATTCCCATTCAAATACCATAGGACTAACTTCATGTGCTCAGTTTCATGCTGCATAGTTGAGAAAGGAAAAAAATCTGGTGGCACTTGGTATCTTTAATGGCACTTCTTTCAGCAAAGGGTAGGATGCATTTGTGTCGCTAGCCAGGGTTACCCTTCCAAACAGTACCTTAAAATATGCTTGAAAAATACACGGAACACTAACTAAAGCAACAATTCCCGTGTTGTGTGCCAAGCTTTAGCTAATGGTACAAGGATCATCGTGGCTTGGTTTCATTTCCCCTTCCAGCAGCAAAGTGATCACAGCCTTGCTCAAGTAGCTGCACGTTCCCTTTTTTCCAAGTGGGTGGGTGTTGTAGAATGCAGTCATGTCACTCTGCAGAGAGGGAAAAGAGGCTGCCATTAGTGTGAATGTGGAAAGCAGCCAAACCCAGGGAAACGAGAACAACATCAGATATGTTAAAAATGCAAATGTGTTTTTTGGACTCTAAAACTAGAGAAAAATTCTGCTCAGTTTTCAGAATTCTCCCATATGTACTTACCTGCACTGATTTCCTCACTGAGTTTTCCAGGACTGCACAGAAACCACCTTCTTAACATTTTTTTAAAATGTCATAGCTGTCAGAGAACAACTGCTCTCCTAAAACATGCAGCTGGGTGATGCCTGTGTGGTAGAATGGTGAGCCAGGGCCTTGGGTGTACATGAGGTGTAAACTGACTGAAGATTTATTCAGAAGGAAAAAATCCAAGATCCAAACCACAGGTAGCACATGAAGTCATTCATTAATCAGATCACCAAAATAGGTGTCCTTCACTGAACACCTGTTTTTCACAGTTAGTGACATTAAAACACCTGCTTACTCTCAAATTATGTATTAGCTGCTCTAAAAAAGGTTCAAGGCTTTAATTCAGGTTACTTTTATGAAATCAAGGGCAGAGCTAGTGTGGAGAAAATATTAAGACTTCTGTAGTTTTAGGGTGTGTCTGAACTTACTAGAATAAATAATTTTGACATTTATTACATGCTAACAGGGAATTAACAAAGTTCAAAAGATTTGCAAGTCAGTTAATGGAAGACCATAGTTCAGACAGATCAGGAGTTTTTAGCTGTGTTAGGAAAGCCTGAGAACAATCCAGACAGGGTTCCAGTTAACTGCCAGCAGACATCCACCTGGGAATATGGGAGAGTCAGGTTCCAGGAAATTTTAATGCAAGGAGCTGAATTTCCCACAGAAATATTATAATATTATTCACAACTCTTAATTGGGGGCTCTAAGAGACAAAAAGGCATTCCTCTAAGTAGGTCTGGGCTTGGAGAAAAAAAATTCATCACTTCAATAGAGGCTAGGGCAGCACCAGTAAAAACTGGGGTTTGCATGGAAATTTCCTTTCTGTTTATAGCCATTGGGGATTTGCAGCTTGTCACAGAAGTCAGTAGCAAATTCCAGATGCTGTGTGGAGCTGGCATTTGAGAGCCATTTGTGTGGCTGAGAGGTGGTTTTGCTATGGCCACAGAGTCACTACCCTCCAACAACCAAAAAGGATCATAATTTCAAGAAAATTGTGTTCTTTTCTAAACAAAGGTATTGTGCAAATTGACACATTGCTGGGGCTGGGTATCTGGCTTGCTTTCAAATCGTAGTGCAAAAAAATCACTGGCAAAAAAGTGAACATTGAAACATTTGAAAGAGTTCTTAAGCAGCACATCCTTCCTCATCTTTTAAAGGAGCTAAATTCAGCAGGGGGAAGGGCTGGTGCATGTCAATGTTATGAATCAATAGATTCTTCAGAGCTAGCACAGAGAACTTCAAATATATTGTGCACAATAAAACGCCAGCTGGAGCGAGGAAGATCATCCTCAGTAGCTCTGGGACTTGTCCCAGTGCTTTTCTCCTATCTCCTCCTTCAACCAGCCCAATAAACCTGGCTTTATTACAGACTTTCAGAGCTTGGAGGCACCAAAAGTTTTAAAGCATAAAACCTATAATTCTAGTGAAGTAAATATTAAAAGCCTTCATTCCTTTATTTGAATTTTAACCAAAAGTTTTCCAGTTCATGAATGCAACTCTAGCAGAAACATCAGTAACTGAGAACAGTTCTGTATTTCAAGTTCTTACTTTAATACTGTCAATATGAGTTCTTTGGTTATTAAAGTTTTCTTAGTCTCTGTGTACATAAGATCCTAAGTTCACACTTCCTTGCTGAGCTTTAGGTTTTTTTCTTTTATTTTGTTATTTTTAACTCTTCTCTGTTCTAGTGTCCCTCCTAATGAATTCCTTCCCCTTTGAGGATAACTCTTCCAGCTTTACTGAGACTCCACTGCAGAGCCATGGAACACCGAGTATTCTCCTTACCATAACATTTTTAATTTACAACTCAGCAATAAAGTGCACCTCTTTCATCTCTGCTTAGATTGCAGACCTAGGCAGCACTTGGATATATTAATTTCTTGTTTGTGTTCCATTCTGAACTTCTATCAATTGCTTTTTACTCTGAACTGCATAGAATTAACATTTAGAACTAACTTCAATAAGAACGGTAAATTCTGTAAGACAGCAATATTTCACTCACTTGATTTTCAGCTCCCTTTAGACTGCTGTGATCTTTCTGAAAGTCATGAAATGCTTCTTGCACCACTTTGTCCAAGTCCACTTTGTCCTGGAACTCTAGCTCAGGATTTCTCTCCAAAATAACAGATATAACCATCAGCAACTAGAAGGCAGAAAAAGATTGTAAGACTTTAAATTTCATTTTTAAAAATTCGGGTTACATAATAGCACTGCTAGTAATTGCATATGCCTCTTTGAAGCAGGAAGCCGTTTAATAATGGCACAGGTAATAGCGCACAGATAATAGAATTCTGACTTTGATAAAAGAATCACTGGAAAAGAAGGCTTTTATAAAGGTTACAATTGCTGGTGACTGCCTAGGTAAGGGCACAGTGTGAATGATTGACATTAACATCGAACTTGGCTGGGAGCCAGGGAAGTTATTTTCCATTTTATTCAGTTCACTGTGTGGCTGCACAAATGCTGGTGCTCCGTGGAGAGAGTGAAAAGCAGCAAACACTGAACCTCAGCAGTTGGAATTCTGAGGCATAATCACAGATGGTAAAATTCTGTTATGACAAAGCTTATAAAAACCAAAGACAACAGTCAGCAGTAAAGCCTCAGTTCATCAGAATTTATGTTCCTTATATCTAAAATGGGTTTAAAATAGGAAGGTGAACATGAGTGTCCTGTTGTAGTATCTACAGGTAGGCAGTGGAGTCTGCACTGGCCACGCTGGGTTTGGTAATTTTGTTATCCTTTAACAAAAACTGGGGATGTTCCAGCAACCAGCCTGACCATGAGCTGTTAGCCAGAAGTGAGAGGGGGTTGATGTTCCTGGGGAGGAGCACTCACAAGCTCCAGGGGCACGGACCTGGGGAGTAACAATGAATGCTGCAGTGAATGGACAGCACAAAGGCCGGGTACCAACGGCGCGGCTGCTCCTGATCTGTTCTAAAAGCACCTATTCCATGCAGTGCTGGGGAAGGATGTAAACAGCCTCCTGCTTTACTGTCAGGGTGAGGAACACAAGGAAATGGGAAGGTGGCTGATTCAGCAGTGTAAAGCTACTTACTAGACAGCCTCAGCAAAAAGGGCAAGAAGAATCCTTCAGAGGGCAAACTGGTTATTTTAGAGCAGTTTTCCTTAGATCGAGAAAATTATTAGGAAAAGGCATGGGCTAAGGACTTGAAGGAAAGCTACTCTGGAATTAGTAGATTTTTACCTTCTCTGACCTAATTGGATTGGTACTGTCATTAATATTTGCTGAAGGGGAAGAACATCACAAACTCACTCTATTCTGAACATGTAACAGGAACCTGTTTAATCATAAACAATCAATGGAGAAACCACTGAAGCAAGTGTTTATATGGAAAATGCTATTTCTTCAAATATATGAGTCTAAGTTATTTTTTTGTTTTGTTTTAGGCTGTAACGTGCTAAGGCACACCATAAAATGTCATTAATTATTGGCCACAGACCTCGACGATGATCTGCCTGTATTGTGGCTGGTCGATGTTTTGCAGCATATCTTCAACGAGGAGGGAAAAATTCATTTCATACATCGTCATATCTGATAAGGTTGGTTGCTGAAAAACAAATAATACTTTTATTCAGAGACCACATGCATTAAATCAAACCTACCCCCAGGCAGAGCCTACTTGTTTGCTGAATAAATAATACTCAACTAAGAAATAATGACCACTGTAGGATCAAAAAAGGGAGCAGATTTCAGAGTCCATGACTTGGAAAGAATCTTCTACACTTATGGTTTTACAAATGTGCTTTAATAGAGATAATTTGCTGTTATTCTATTCTAATTGTATTTTACTCTAAATAAAAAACTTGAAAATACTTTCTTTTCCCCACTTAACAAGTTACTCTAAGTAAAACATTATGGCATAAAATAACCATTAACGATAAAACATTTCACCATTAACAGTCAGGTGGAACAGCAATACCTGAGCCTCTCTGCTGGTTTACCTGGGGCAAGAATTTCCCTGCCACAATTAAGCCGTTGGGGGTTCTCTCCAGGATCTGCCACACGCGATCGTAGAAGCCGGCGGGAGTTCTGTTCAGGGAGCCGTCCAGCTGCCTCCTGTTCAGCCAGCTCCTGTGGGCACACAGGGACAGCCTCAGCACAGCTGGCACAGCTGCACTGCAAAGCCCTGGCCCGGGGGCAGGAAGGTGAGCAGTGCCCCCAAAGCCGTGAGCAGTGCCCCCAAAGCCATCTCCTGCAGGACACCCAGCACAGGCCGTGCTCTCTGCTGAGCTGCACCCCGAAGCAAACACGGGCTCAGCATGCAGAGATCACCCTGTCACCCTTGGGGTGTCTGTGCTTCATGGAACTGCAGAAAAAGCAGCAACTGGGAAATCTACCCAGTGCAGGCCAGTAACGGCAGCAGATCAAACTCATCAGGTCTAATCATATTAAAAAAATGCATTTCAGCAGAATTGTTGAAGGCAGGGGCTTTTCCTGATGGTCTGTAACAAGTGGCCTGCAAATTTAGAAAATTCAACAGAATGGTTTTGTTAAACTAAGGTTTTGAACAAACTGAGTTACACTCTTCATGAATCAGAAATCCTGTTTGCCTTCGGAAGTGTACTGTCCCCAACCTTCTTCTTTTTTACTTAAAACCATCATGTCTGGAATTTAATTTTCATATTTTTTCTTCTCAGTGTTACCATAGGAATGGGGCCAAAATGTTTAAGACACCAGCAACAGAACTTGAAGAAGTGGCATCCATGGGTATGATTTAATTGGTGGATTCACAAGGCAGATTTAAGTTTTGTGTGGCAGTCCTGCATGTATTTGACAGAGAAGACTTCCTCAAGTTACTTAGCCCTTACTTGCTTTTTGAATTTTAAGTAGAAAAATCAACACACACATTATTTTTTAGAAAAACTACAATTAAATTACTGCTTTGCAACATGCCTTTCTGTATTTCTAAGACCTGGTTCTGGTAGGCTGCTTGAAAAGAAAAAGAAAAAAAAAAAAAAGGGAAATTCCCGGGTCAACTTTAACAATATTGTTTTGCAGAACTTTTGTAGCCTACCTCAAATTAATTCAGCACTAATAAGTTTGAGGTTTTAGTTTTTGCTTCATTTGTATTGGTAGATTAACATGACATGTTTAGAATAAAATTTCATGTCTGCAAAATTACCTGTTCCTGCAGACACCAGAGTGCTTGATGAAATTACTAAAATATCTTGCATTAAAAAACCCTTCCGCTTAAATACTGGAGAAATTGTGAGAATTCCTTCTGAGATACAACCAGTAAAGAGAACACTAATTCTGACAACTCCATGCATGGTTTTACATTTAAGTTTCTTAGTGTAGCTCACTCCCAGCTACACCAGAAGACCAAGCAAACGGTGTCTTTTCTGTTGGGGGTTGTTTTGTTTGGGGATTTTTTTTAAGAAAAAAAAAGGAAAAAAGTTATCACTAAGTGGTGCATTTTCTGAACAGGTTTGAGCTCGAGGTAATTGGGATACACTTTCTGAGAACAAAGGAGATGTTTAGAGTTAATACGATAAAGCCAGGGTTGAGCCAGCATACAATGTGGGCTCTTTTCCTGTATAACTCTATTGGATAAACATGACAAGTTAAGGAAAAATGTCTCATAAATCACTTCTCAATTATTCACTTAACTACCAAAAGGTTGTGGCTACTATGACAGTTTCATCCTATTGTCTGGACAGCTCTGTCCTTGGATTAGGACAAGAAAACCTCCATAAAAGCAAAAAGACCAGTGGTGTGGTAAAAATAACAAGTTGTTTTCTTAATACACAAAAAGAAGTATTTGAAGATGTCAAAATGCTCTGACCCATCTACATTAACAGGGTAAGGAAGAGAGTCCTGCAGACTGAATAAGCAAAGTGAGTTTTATAACTGTTTAGACCATTAAAAGAACAATGCTCCATTTAAAAAGGGTTACTTGCAATCTTGTGACCTACATAAATAGATTAAAAAGTGTAATCTGTGGAGTCTGTGCTTGCAAAAATTTTACCCTCTGTGAAAACTTGGAGAGAGGTGAGTTGTGGAGGGACTGTTAGGGAGGTAAACAGACCATTAGCCCTTGCTGTATGACAAATTAATTGGCAGTCAGATATGGTATCACATTAAGAGAGATTTTTTTCTAAAAGAAAATTGCAAGAGTAGGAAAAGCTGTCACCAAAAAGAAAAAAAGAAAAGAAATAAAAAAAAGAGAAGAGTATTCTGTACTTCCTGGCAGGAAGAGAACTTTAAAAACCAAGTCACTAATGGGCAAGGAAAAACGAGTTAGTCATACTGTACAGGAAGAAGTTAGAAAAGAAGTTAAAAGAGTGAAAGTTTTGAAGGATATGCTGGCGAGCTTTTGTACTCAGATAACCCAAAAAAGATTCCTCATCCTCAGAAAATCAACCCAAGTGCCCTTCAGTGACCTACCCATCACATCTTCCAGGAATCAAAAGCAGCAGCTGCTGTGGCAACTCAGGTAAGATCTCTGACAAAGGACGGTGCTTGAATTGCTTACTGAGATTGACCAAATTGTTTCCTAAACAGCATTAATATTTAATGGAAAATGCTGCAGAGGGGTTGTTCTGCTATGGTTTTACAGGACAACGTCAGCACCAACACAAGCAGAGACAGCAACTAAACAGCAAGCACTGATAAGCACAGCCAAGAACCTGAAAAGCGTCTGGGAGATACAGAGCCAGTGGGACTGAGAGATGAGGCACCGGTTTAAGGAGCTTGTTCCTCAGGGATTACAGACTGGGGGAAAGCACAGGTGTGTTCTGAATGAAGCAGCAGCATTAGCAGCAGGATGTGTGGTGTAATTCCTCTTTGGTGAGAGAAAAGGCCCATCATCCATTCAGTCAAGGACTATGGAAATCATCAGCAACATCATGTGCCAAAGTTTAACTTCACTAGAAGTAAAACCAAGAGGAAGAGTTTTGACTTCACTCTTATCCATACAGTTAAGTGGAAATACTGCAGTTTTAACTTGTGTCTTGCATACTTTGTATCACAATGAATGTTCTCTTTGGCAGCTGGTTACAGCTTGGAGAAAAGATTCCAAATTTCAGGCAGTACCATTATCTTCTAAGAATTCTAGAGAACATCTGCTCTTACTCATGTAATAACCTAGAAGAAAGAGGGCACTGAACAGCAGAGAAACTGTTCTTACAAGTTACTTAAGTAGAGGTACTGGGTAATTTTTGGCTCCTTTCCCCACATCAAAGAGTGTAATGTTCACATTACAGCAGACAGATCTCTGTTCTGTGGCAGTAAAGAGACTTCCACATAGATAAAAAGCTGAAAAGGGAATATGCAATAGAAAAGAAACAATTCTAGAACCTGGGCCCATGTGAAAGAATGAAAAAGTGCATTTTTGCTACCATCCCTCGAATAATTACATAACTGATTGCAGATGCCTGGTGATTTCAGGTGCACACAAAGTAGCTCAGGAATGAAATGTACTTGAACAGAGGCTTCTGAATGAAAACAGGAGCCACAGCCCCATAGCTCGTTACCTGCCCGGCTGCTGAGGCTGAAGAATATCCAGCAGAAGCTGCTTCACCTCACTGGGGGACATCTGGTACAAGTCCTTGGCCGGCATATCCCCAGCACGGATTTTCAGTTCATACTGCATAGCATGGATAATCCATCTACATAAGGGGAGGAATATATTTATTCATTAAATACAAAGTTTCCAAATAGGAAAAATTAGTCTAATAAAACAGCTCATAAGAATTCCACACAATCCTGCTATTTGGCTGTCAGGACGTGCATAAAATATCAGACAAATATTCTCCTACTCTTCCTGCTTGATTGGAACATGATACAAGCTGAAAGGGATAATGCACAGATTTTAAGAAACGTGTTGTGAAGCGTGTTTTCCGTAGAGAAAATTGATTGGACTACATTCCCTGTATCCCATGTTCATTAAGACAAACATTTACCTGCCTTTTGATGTTAAAATTCCTACTCAGAATTATGCTCTGACAATATATGCATTTTGCTGATGAGTTTTAAAAAGCCATAAAATTTACAATATTTTACATTTAAAAAGACTTCAGGGCTTATTTCTAGTTTTAGCCTTTGAAATTCCTTTTTGCAGTCTATCACACTTTCTTTTTCTGCTTCTTTTTAAAAAAAATTTGATTCAGTAAAAATATAGCAACGGCGAAGATTTTTAGCTTTAGGTATCAGAGAGGCAGAACTTGGCAAAGTGTTGAAGGAAAATGCCAAGTTTTATTGTGCACATTATGTAAAACCAGAGCTCCAGCCTCTGATGCAGTATCAAAGATGAAATAACGTACAGATACACCTGAAGCCAGCTAAGCACAGTGCTCAGCCTCTTACCCTCTACACTGGTTCAGTCCAAGTAGGCATTACCAGCAAAAGGAAACTTGGTTTTCTTCAAATAGTCCATAACACCTGGTCAAGGCTTGGTTACATCAGAGCCTTTCTGTGTTTATCTGAAAATGCAGTGTATTCTTAAGAGATTTAGGCTATTGTGTCCCTAGCCACATTCCGTGGTCATTTAACTGTTTAGCCAACAAGTTCCAGAATGCTTTTGCTTATGTAAGTCAAGTCATGTTCTTTTCTAAGGAATTCTTAGTAACTACACAGAATTTGGACATGCCTGGGCAGCTGATTCAGTGTGGCTTTACATGTGAGGTTTCCAGGACCATGCACTGGACATGCAAGACACCAGGGAGTATTAAGCAATATGGGCCCATTACATGATGCAGAAAATACTACTTTCATTTATTTTAGCGGGTGAACAGAGTCCTTCTCTTGTTACTAAGATTAACACCACAACTGGCCCAGGAATTCTTTCTCCACTCATGATTCAAATGTGTCTGGGAGTCCCTCGCTGCTATTTTCTCTTTGCAGTGGCCTACAAGCCACACCAAAGTCAAGAGTGGACCTTCTGCTGAGCTCTTCCCTGATAAGAGGTGAATTCAAGTCAGTTGGCTGGGAGTTTTTACAGTAATAGGGCTGTCAGTAACTTGATCTATTTCAACATGAAACCCTGAAAACAAATCAATAACAAGACACTAAATCAAATCATTATCAAACTGGAACGACATTTCTGTGAGAAGGTTAATTTTGCTCACTGGAGTGGGTGATAACACTGAAATAAAGGAAATTGAATCTCTAGCATTAACCTTGGGAGAAAGAAAAAAAAAAAACTGCAAAAAGGATTAGCTACAGAGAATAAGGAAGGGGAGGAAAGAGGAATAACATGGATCTGTAGAGGGGACAGAAAAGCATTTAAGTGCAAAAGGATAGAGGTACTTCCAGTTAAATGTAATACAGGCAATTTTTGGTTTTATGAAGACTGGAATGTACTGCTAGACAAGAAATATGAAACTTGTGTGCTAGAAAGAAGGCTGCTGGTATCTACCTCCAGTGCTGAAATGCTCTATGTTTATGGAAAAAAATATGGAAGATGAAACACTTTAGTTCTGATTCTAAAGCGCGCTCACTGATTCTGTAAATCTCAGTCAGTAGCACCTGGCCTCTTCAAAGAAGTGCTTATTCAAATGCATGTCTCTTCCTAAATGTGAGAAATTAATTAACTTCTGTGGGTAGCAAAGTAAATGCAGATCCCGTGGAATGTGACAACACTCCAGCACAGCCCCGCTGTAGGTCACCTTGTCAAAGAACTAAATAGAACAGGTGGGAGGTAAAGGATGTTTTAACCTCGATTCGAGTTTGTGGTTCTCTCAAGTCTGTGCATTCCCCTGCAATACCAGCAGCAATAAAGAGGAGCAGATACTTTACTGACCCAATGCGTATCTTCAGCATTCCACTGAACAGCTCCGGGGAATTTGAGATGATCCAGCCAATATGGATGACAAGCTCCTGCTGCACCACGGCTTCTCTTTCATCTTGCAATTGGCATTTTTCATAGATTATGTTCTTAATCACTGCTGGTGACAAGGGGTTAGAAATAACTGCTTCCTCCTGGCCAAAAGCTCCAAGGGTCACCTGCGGTACAGTGAAAACAATTCAGAAGATAGGGACAGGAACAAAAGCTCTGCAAAGCAATTCAGAAACTAAAGAGCATCAACTCTGCCTTGCTTGTTAACAATTGCACAACACAAGGGTAATTTTACGCCAATGGCTGCTGCTTGTTAATACTGTTAATTGGATGCTGTTGAAGTAATAAACTTCACTAACAACCACAGTGAATATGGAATATATTTTTCCAAATTAAAGTAAAAGTACAAGACCACTGCTTTGGTTATAATCAGGACTGTACATTAGGTTTAGACACTCATATAATATACATTTCAGCTGTGGAGCTCAATTAAAATTCAGAATTAAATTTATAGTTTTGTTTTCTTATTTCTACTAGCATGCTAAAAGTTACAGCCTTAATTTTAAGAAAATATATTGCTGTTACTGGATTGTTTAGCCCCAAAAAAATAATTTTGTTAAAATTCTGGTTTGTTTTTAATCTACTGTCAGTAAGACAGCAACACTAGTTTTTCTGCTATAACAAAGATCATTGTTATAAAGCGATCAGGGAAAGGAAGCCAGGTTAAAAAGCTGAAAACAGCCTCAAATTATGCTGCATGCAGGTGTAGTTTCCTCCTACAGCTGAGTAGCGCCAGAAGCACAAACCCAGACCTCAGTCTGGACTAAGACAACAACATTGCACGTAAGCAAGTATACACACACATATATTTAATACAAAAATACAGAAATATTCAATTAGTGTTATTTGGAAGCAGCTACTCATGAACTTCATTAAAATTATTTTGCTGGGGAAGAAAAATAATGTCCTCCTTAGGAAAGGAAAAAACATTGATGATCAAACTGTCTTTGAAACAGAAAGCTCTGAAAGACCTTTTGCTCAGCTGCCACCCACGGGTTGTCTTATGCTCAATCATACAGAGAGTGGTTACATTTTCATTTAAGAAGTCTTTCAAAAGGTGCCTTATTATTTCACTCCATCTACTTTTGTGAAGTAAGAGGGCATATAGATAAAACCATAGAAAGGTTTGAGTGGGAAGGGACATTAAAGATCCTCTCGTTCCAACGTTCCTGCTCCAAACCCCGTCCAACCTGGCCTTGAACACTCCCAGGGATGAGGCAGCCACAGCTTCTCTGGGAACCTGTGCCAGGCCCTCACCACCCTCACAGGGAAGAATTTCTTCCTAAGAGCTCATCTAAACCTGCTCTAACTCATTTTAAAGCAAGTCCCCTTTGTCCTGTCTCTACATGCCCTTGTCAAAAGTCCCTCTCCAGCTCTACTGGAGCCCCTTTAGGCATTCGAAGGGGTTCTGAGGTCTCACCAGAGACCTTAAACCCAGGGAGTTAAGTACATCATGGCCTCTTCCCCTCTTCCCTAGATGCTGAACTGTCTTTTCAGTCTTATTCTGTCATTAATTAAAATTATTATTCAATTCCAAATACAATTATTAAACATATCTCTGTTTTCTCTGGATTTTTCTTCTTTGGTAAGGTTTTTTTTTAAGCCATTGAGTACTTTTAAAAGAAGCATCGGAGGCCTTGAAAATGAACAAGCCATTTGTTTAGTTTCTGTTATCATTCCTTAATACATTTCTGAGGAGCAAAGACTTACCTGCTTGCCCTGAACTAAAACATTAGTAATAGATGGTGCAAGGCTGTCCACTAGTTTACCTAAAAGACTTGCTGCGAAGCGCACAACAGACCTGAGGGCAGAAAACAGAGCAATCCCACTACATATCACATGCTAGTTTAATGAATTCAGATATCAATTTGAAGTCTGCCACAGCAGAGATCTCAAAATTAACTCAGTGAATACATACATTATTTACAAAGTGGAATTTAGATCAGATTTTATGCAATCTTCTGTAGATCTTAATTTTTTAGTTTAGATACAGGTTAATGGATCAAAAATGTATTTAGTTAGAACTCATTAAACTACCAGTTCCAAAAAAAGCTTCTTGTTCTCTTCTTGACATCATCTTGAACAAAGACAGGTAAGAAATGCCAGCTCCTCTTTTATGACATTTTCATCATTTTGCAAGATAACTTTGGTAATTTTTAAATCTATTTAAGGAAGAGTCAGAGAGATTTTGCAAGAGAAAGTACAACACATAACACCAAGGCTTTGCTGTGTGTTCCATGCTGAGGTAATATTTTGCACGTGTGGCATGAAAAGAAGAGACTTGTGTCACTCGCTGGGTTAAAAACAAGCTGTAACTTCTAAGAACCACATTTTTCCATATATGCAGTTGATGGTTAAAGATATGAACACATTTAATAATAATTTCTTGACAAAATACAAACCTAACAGACCTGAGCTTTCTAGCACAGATTTTGAGGCTACTAAAAAATCATTTCTCCACAGAGATGAAGAACAAGCTGTAATATCCTACGGTGTTAGTAAAAAACTCAAACAGTTGATGTTGATTCCTGGGAAAACTGCTACACACTTCTTAAGATCAAGAGCAAAGCATTTCGAAAATGCATTAGCTGATACTATCAAAATGCAAATAAGCAAAAAAAAATAATCTCACAGAGCTGCACTTCAGATTTCTGGGCACTTTACCTGTTTCCCATGTACCAGTAAAGTAGTAATATGTGGGGTTATAGAAGAAGAAAATTTCTGTGCAAATGCAGCACTGTAGCGCAACACCAACCTAAATGTGTGTCACATGGCCATCATGGAAGAGAAATGAAAAATAGTTTACATATTTTGTTCCTAAAAATACTTCTGATTTTTATTAATTACAAAAAAGACCACCAAGGTACTTTGGTTCTACCTCATTATTGGCAAAGGCCCATTTAACCGTACGAAGAGACAAAAATGAAAAACAGCTTTTATATTTACTGACCTGTTACAAATAGTTACAGAGGGAGAGAACAGAGTTCAGGACAGGCTCGACTTTGATAAAAAGAAATTAAACTTCTACTGAGCTTCAGGGCAAAGAAATTAATAAACAACATGTAAATATCAGCCTACTTGCTGAAACCTTTGAAAGTTATTGTGTCAAAGTCAGGCTCAAAGCAAATTACTTCAGGGCAATAAATCTGAGTTAGTGCATCAGCTTAAATGATTTATATCTGATCACCAGCCTTCCTACATAAAGCTATTGACAATATTTTATCATGCCCTGTAAGAAATTAGAATATTAACATTCTACTCACATTATTTCAATTTAATGAGGCCTGTGTATTGGCAATAGCACTCGGTGCAAAACCAGCCTATTGCTTTCGTATTTGAAAAGGTAACAGTAAGAAACTGCTTCTTAATTTTTTTAAGCCTATTAAACCAGCAACCTTCAGCTGCCATGCACCAATACAATTGTCAGGAAAGCTGTCATTTTCCCTCCTTTAAGTGTGTGAGAATTCAGCCTTACTTTCTGTAAACACATTAGGAAAACAAAACTGGTGTAAGCCAGAAGGAACACGATATTTGTATACAAACCAGAGCTTTCTGCTGCCAGCTCGTCTGTAGATTCTTTCTATATGCTCAGCAACAGTACCTAAAGGCATTTAACAGAGGAGAGAAAAACAAAACACCAGCAAAAAAAGATGCACGGTTTTCATTTAACAGTAATAAGGCAAGTTTGATGAGACCAGTTAATTCTGAATCTGCTTTAGTAAAGCACTTATCTATTATGCTCAGCATCTAAAATTCAGATGCAATCAAGTCCCCTGTCTCCCACTATATGTTGTTATTCAAGAAGCCAAACCAGATTTCAGCTGAATGTGCTGCTCATGCTATAGAGACACCTATAATATCACCTATTCTTGCAATATATTGGGGAAAATTAATCTACATATAGATTTGGCCTATGAAGGTACACCTCATCATAAGGTACATCCTCAAACTGCAGAACCCAGGGTTCTGCAGCTTCTGGTTTCAGATTTATGTTTTATTGATTGTGTGATTATTTAATGTCAGTCTCAGTCGTCTCCACGCAGGGAACTCTGAGTCAGTGACTCAGACCATTTAGTGCAAGGTGCATATTAAAAAGGTTATCACCACCCACTGTTCCATATGGGATGGCACCAAAAGGTCTGTACAAGTCAGCTCTGAACACTCAGAGGCACAGCAGCACTTTTGTTGGATCTAATTGTTTTCAATGGAATTTTTAAGTTCACCATCATGATCCAGTGGTTGTAAGTGGTAACGCTGCTTGCTCACAGAAGTTAGGGAATCTGCCTGGAGGTGTTTCTAGAGCGAGGAACACAACATACAAAGGACTAAAGAAAGCTCCTGAGGCTCCCAAAGCCTCACAACACTCCAGGTAAGTGGTAGAAAAGGCCACTTCAGAGGCCACATGGGCCTAATGTGCAGGTTCCAACTGTGGCTTGCACCAATGCACTGGGTTATCAGCCCATGTATTTTATTGCACTTGATGTGGCTTTCCAGACCTGTGTGCAGTTTTGGGCACCACAACAGAAGGAAAATAAAAGGACATTAGAAAGCATCCAAAGGAGGCAAGGAAGATGGTGAAGGATCTAGAGGGAAGTCGTGTGAGGAGTGGCTGAGGTCACTTGGCTTGTTGAGCCCAGAGAAGAGGAGACTGAGGAGAGACCTCACTGTGGTCTGCAACATCCTCTAGAGGGGCAGCAGAGGGGCAGGAACAGATCTCCTCACTCTGGTGACCAGTGACAGGACTCGAGGAAATGGCTGGAGCTGAGTCAGGCTCAGTTTGCACAGCAGGAAAAGGTTTTTCACCCAGAGGGTTTTGGGCACTGAACAGGCTCCCCAGGGCAGTGGGCACAGCATCAAGCTTGTCTGAGCTCAAGAAGCGTTTGGAAAAGAAGCATTTTGCTTCTCAGGCACACAGGGGGCTTGTTGGGGTGTCCTGTGAAGGACCAGGAGGTGACTTTGATGATCCTTGTGGGTCCCTTCCAACTCAGGATGTCCTATAGATTCTATGACATTTTTAACATAGCAATACAGATATAATGTATGTTTAGGTCAAAATGATAACTCTTCTCCACATGAACCAGCCACCTCATATGAAAATTAAGAAGCAGGGCTCTGTAACAGGAGGTGGTAAGTCCCACTGCTTGATTAATAAGCCCTCTTTTTCTGAGGAGCATTCATATATACAAAGGCAGCTAAAAAGCAGTCTTTGGAAAAAAAGATAAAACACCAAACTTTGCAGCACAAAATCCCAAAGCCTCAGTAGCCTTTTCAGAATGATATTACAGGAGTTTAGACCCTGTGCTCTAAAACAAAGCCATAATACAAACCCAGAGTTTCACAGATACATTGAACTGAAGTCAGATTACATCAAAGCAGAATAAAAACTCAGTATAAAGCCTCATATAGTTCAGACCGTTACAGACATAGAGACTTGTCTTATGTTTTGGTTTTCTTTGTAAGGTCAATCCTCTATTTTTTCTCTAATCTATGCATTCAAAATTACAACCAGATACAGCACTGGCCTACAAACAATCTAAAGGAGTTCATATATCCAGCAGCTCATTCCCCTCCACGCCATCAATTTGCATGTCCTATTTAACGCAGAAATTGCTTTAAATGGCAGAGAAAACAGCTACACAACTGCTGGCATGCACAGCTATTATTCACGTTCATTGCAACTGAACATACAGCTGCTTCCTCAATGCTCACAACAGTCAAATGGAAGAAGCTCTTACCTTCCTTGGTGATAAAATTCGGCCCCTCCCTTTTAAGCAATATACTCGCGAGCAACGCTTGACTTGCCAGGCAATTGCAGTCCTTAAATAAAAAACAGCAACAACAGGACCACAAATAGCCCTCAGATTTTCACTGAAGCAAAACCAGAACAGCTATTAAAAAGTTCAGGTGAAACCAAAGGGCCTTTTTTCTTTTCAATTTAAGGAAAAGTCTACATATTTTATTTTCAAGGGGATTTCACAACTCTTCCATCCCCTATGCACGCTGTATCCTTGTCACTGCTGCTTGCAGAAGCTTCTCTGTGGATCATATTAAGTTGTAATAATTTGACCTTGGAAAAGCTTCCTAGTTTTTCATTCTCAGGTCCTTTCATTTACAGCAGAAATGCTTGTAATGAAATAGGGAACCAAGCAGAATACTTTGTGTATCAAACACTAGATCCAGAACAGCTACTGGTAGTTTTCCTCTAGATGCAGGAAAAATGCCAGGCTGGAACTATCCCTTGATGCCATTAAGAAGATCCCAATCCCTCCAAGTGAATACCCACTGCTCGAGTCTTTTGAATTGCAGTTTGTCAATAAAATATCTATTCTTAACACAAATGGATCCCCTCCTAGATGGGCATTAGCACCAAGGATGATTGGGGCAGCCGGGAGAACTGAGAGCCAACAGTTACACGTGAAGGGCCAGGAAGTTCTGTGATAAGATAAAGGGGAAGATTCCCTGAGTATGAAGAGGAACTTCAGCCACTTTATATTCCACAGCACTGATCATTGATACTGATTTAAGTAGGCTGCTGGTAAAAAGAGTATCAGCACAGAATTTCTTATTTCACGAGAACGAAGTTACACTGTACTTTTATCAAGTTTTCTTACATTAAGTTTCTGCAGGATCTCATACGTTGACTTGTTTTTCCAGTCATTAATATTTACATCTGGTTGCTGCTCAAGTTCAGAAGCATTGGGAGTACTAGACTGTCTCTTGACTTTTGAATGTTTTGGAAGATCCAGCTCCTCCAAACTCTTAAATACAGGAGCCCTGAAAAATAAGCATTTAATTTCTTCATAGTTCAGAAAATATTTTCATTTTCAAATAAGTCATCACTGCTATTTACACATAGCCTTACTCTTCTGTTTCAGTGATTCTTAGGAAGTCAAGTTGCTCAACAACTGCTCCAGATATTAATGTCTGAAATGAAAAATTGAAAACAAATTTTAAAATATGTACATTTTCATCTCAGTATATTGCTGGTGGTTTCCATTGAGAAAGTAGTTTGTTTACCTACAGTTCCAAATATTTTTACAGTTTCAGAGCATTTTTCCTCCTTCATGAGGAAAAAGACAGCTTAAGGCAGCAGAAGTCTCTTGGGGCTGCTGTCTCCTTTTTGGTCGTGTTCTGTTGTTCTTTTGCCCTGCCTGGTTTCATCAAGCAATGCCCACCCACCAAAAGCCAGGTCTGACAAAAACACTTGGGATGGAGGATTTGCATTCCTCAGAGTCCTGCACAGTCCCCAGGCTCTGGATCCCAGTGCTCATTATTCCAGGGATGGCTGAAGGCCGGGCAGTTTTCCTGCCATTTCCACTGATGTTTCAGGCAAACACTACAAAGAGCATTCCCACTCTGTATTCATTCCCTAATCCAAGCGTGCCTGGCCTAAGTTTGCACATCAAATGCAGCTTACAAATACTTCCATCTCAGAAGATTACACACCTGAAACTCAGTGTTGCATTTATCTGATGCAGTCATTACAATTCCTTCGCTCTGCATTTATACGAATTCCCCATTTATCTAATGCCAGAGGAAATGTATTGTACTACAGCATTTTTAAGACTGCTTTTGATGGTTCTCATTAGCTAAATACAACTGGATGTGTTTTGTGAACTTTTATATTCCATTGTCATTGTACATGAGTTGCAGTAAAACATTGATCTGTTACGCTGTGAGATGACAGAATGTAAAATCCCTGCTTTGCTTTTATTACTGGTGCCATTCATTCTTTGCCTTGCACATCTGCTTGAATACATGATGACAATGAAGGTAAAAATCAGAAAAGAGCTACAAATCTTCTGAGCATACAAAATTTTAAATTAAATCAGATTTGGTATATTTTACAGGAAAAAAAGAGCATTCACCCAATTAGAGACACACATTCTCTCTAGGCATATTTAACACACGCACCTAAAGGAAGGAGCTGAATACAACTGACAAAGATCAATATATATTTTGTTGGAATAAATGAATTATTCAAGAAAACACCATGAATTAGACGTGTCCCTTGTTCTTTTCCCCAAATCCTCCCCTGTAATGAAACAAGGCTGTTAATAAATTGTGCTAACTGTGCAGTAAGACAGAGATTCCAGTTCAGCTGCAGGAGCAAGCTCACGGTATCCCAGCAGGAAAGGCACCCACCACCATCTCCACTGGCCTTCAAGCCAAACAAACATTTGTTTGTAGTTTTCCCATGTGCTCTTTTTAATGGCCAACAAATAAAGCAAAGACCAGTGGCTGTCAACACCTTGAACCCTTTACAACTCCCCCTTACTTTTGATATTAGAAAAAGGATCTTTCCAGAAGGTCAGTGAGTATGGAAGGGAAAGTTTACTCCCCGATGGCTGTCCAGTGCAGTGCTCAAAATAAGGACACAGGTAGATGGAGAAATTTATTGTCTGATAAACCTTTCTTGCAAGGCAAGAAAGTCAATGCAGTTAAATTTAAGAAAAAACCCAACAAACAAACCAAACCACAACAACAACCCTGGAGCCAAATGAAAGGTTTTCCATGGGCAGTAACAGCATTTGCTATAGGAAGAGTCAGTGGTACCAGGAGAGACTACGTGACCTGCGTGTGATCAGGAGAAATACATAAAGATTCCAAGGATATCTTAAACCACCGTAGCTGGGAGCATTTCCTTTACAAATGACCCTGCTCTTCTAGAAATTAATGATTTCTAGGGAACGAGAAGTCGTTACTCTGTCTTTAGTCTTCTCTCTTACAAAAAAAGGATAGTTCAATAGGTGTAAACTAAGATTAACTAGCACATGGGACTATGTAAAATCAGCACCTGTCTTGGTAATTTTCACATTTTAATGAAGGAATGTTCCTGCTTTAAGATTCATTCAAACAGCAAAGATGTTAAAACTAGATCTTAGTTCTTGTAAGAATTTTAATATATGTGAAGCACCTTTTTTTCCCCTCCGTGATTACCTAATCAAAAGAAATCCCTCAGTGCTTGACACCGCGGCTTTATCCTTTGGTAGTAATTTCACAAGATTGCTTAACAAAAAACACCCTTTTCCCTTCTGAAAATCCTCTGTGAAGATTACGATTTTCAAAAGACTCATCAAAAGGAATTAAAGTAAACCCATGCTTCTGTTGAGACAATACAAATAGTACCAAATGTCTTGACTCCTTACTTTTATGAAACTAAATAAAATCCTTAAAAGTCACATAAGCCCCAAAAGTAGCCAGAATACACATACCAGTACCAGGAGGCAAGAACACAACAGTCAGGAGAAACATCTTACCTGTACTCTGTCCACGTGAACCTTCACTCCTCCAACAACTCCCTTTCTAAAGGCTGCCAGCATGTCTAATATGGGACTGAATCTGCTCCCTCTGGAATGCGAAACAGAACCCCATGAATCCCGCAGTTAGGTAAATCCCACACAGCAAATCCTGCTTTTCTCTCTCCCTACCTTATGTTGTCTTCCCGGATCAGCACCACGAACAGGGGCCGGCCGTGCATTTTCCAGTACTGCTTAATGAACTGCAGGGCGTTCTGGGCAGGAAAGAATGTCAGTCACAAAAACCCCAAACAACACAACAAGCACAACCTACCAGAGCACACAGTACAAGACATTAGAAGACCCATAGCCCTGAAAACCCCAACAGGTTAAAAACACCTTAGCTACTAAAGCATCAACAGATTTCTGCAACAGGCACAGGCTGCTGCCAAGCCCTGCCATTTCCTAAGTGTTCTGAAAACAGTCCTGAGCAAATGTGTGGATCATGGAGCAAACCATGAGCCAGTGCAGTGCTCTGAACTACAGGCCAGGACCTAGAAAGAGTGTGGGGATCCAGGGCTTGAATCCCAGCCACTGGGATGGAATCACCAGGGCCACCTTCTGTGCACTGATGTCACTGCTTCAGCCCAGGGCACGTGGCAGGTGAGCTCTGCACTGCTGCCGAACCTACAGGGGAGGGGGGTAGCTTTTAATATTTGTGCAAAATCAAGCAGTGTTTCCTCCAGGTAAGGCTTTCATATTTCCTGTAAACACCAGTCTTGTTCCTTTTTTCAGCCAAGAACATTTGTTCTCCCAAAGAAACAAATGATAATTTGCTTGCTGCCCTAAAGCATTCCCAATCACTTTGGGGGCAGTTTTTTTGTCACAGAGAGATACTTACTGGGACTCACACTGGGCTGACAGGACATTTGTCTCAATACACTTCCTAGCTGCAAGTTTATTTCTGTATTAAAATAATACACACTGTACTGCGTTCCCCCTTCAGTCTTCTGTTTTATCAGGCTGCACAGTTTATGCTTCTACAGACTATTTTTGTCAGTTACCCAAATGAGAAGTTACAAATACCTTAATGTCATCAATCAACATCATAACATCCTGAGACATGTAGAAATCACTGAGATCAAAAATGATCGAGTAGCAAACTACAGTCTTCCCTAGTATTCGATAAATCTGTTGAGAGAGAAAACTTCCATTAATCTTTTCTTTGTAACATTCATAAGGGCCAAACACAAGGACTTGAAAGTCAGATATAGACATAAAATAACATTACATTTCAATTCTAGTTAAAATCCTACAGAGACAAAATGTTTATCTAAATATATATCAATAACAAGGATATAAACTTTTCTTGCAACAACCTTTGATGTTCCAAGGCATCCTATGGGTCTGTCCGGTCTTCCAGATAATCCCAGTTTCTCATTGACTCCCAAATGGAAGTAAGCCTGTGAGAAAGAATCATGAAAACGGATAAAAACCCAGATACCAGCCTTTCTCAGGCCCTGCCACGCCTCACAAAGAAGGCTGTGTGCAGTCTGCTTTGATCAGAAAACGATTCAGAAAATGTGGCTGTTATTTCTGTTCAGGGTTGGGTTTTTTAAAAAACACTTGTTGTTTCCTATATTAGGTCTTCTTTTTAACTTCTTGCTCCTATTACTTTTCCATGCTATAGAAGTAAAGTATTTATTGATTTTTTCAAATTGCTTATTAAAATAATTTTTAAAAGGATCATTTGCTTTTATTGGCTAGCCAAATTTGTAATGCTTCTGTAATGCTTTTCCAGTCTGGATATATAAGTAAAAGAGTAATATAAGAACCCTTTAAAGATCTTTATTCTAATTTTAGTACAAATCTGGAAAATTAATGCATCAGCAACGCAAGCAAGCGGGAATTATCTCATTATTCATAGCTTGATTCTTACTAGAGTTATGTATGCCCAGCATTACTTCAACTGATACAATTCTGCAAAAATAATCTTCGTTTATTACAGTGTATGAGAATAAAACCATAAGAAAACAACTACTCTGTGAGCAATAGAGTATAAATGTACAAGTTAAACCTGACTGAAAGATGTAATTTTTCCTTATTTGGCCTGTTTTAGGTAAGGAACCCACCATTACTGCAGAATATGGAGAATTCTGAACGTTTTCTGAAGTTCAATCTTTCTTTATGTTATAGGAAGATAATTCAGAAGCAAATGAAAGCAAACACTTGAACAAACATTACACTCAATAGCTTTCTATTGCTGTCAGCTTAGGGCCTTCCTGTCCATGTTTCTGCATTAATACCAAGAGCTATTTAAAAAAGAAAATAAACAAAATTACCCACATGACCTGTTCATCCAGAGTAAGGAACTGTATTCAACTGGGAGAAGATGAAGACATCAGAACACTGATAGCTCTCAATTACCTATCTGTGCATAGCAAAGCCAAACAATGCTGAACCTCTTTTTGTGGTAAATAAGGGAGACTGGAAGAATGGCAGTAGACAGGGCAATTTAACACTAAAAGGACCTTCATTTTGCTGGAATGCAGAACACAAAATGCTTTCTTAACAGAAGCACAACTGCCTTAGCATTGTAACATTGTCTCTCTCCTTGAGACTCTTTAGCTTGAGGCCTCATGTTGACACACAGGCTGCCAAAGCAGTTTCCTCTCCTAGGGATAGTTCTCCATCCTGATCTGTTACAATCAAAGCTCGGATTCAGCACCAGGCACTGAACAATGCACAGTTTCATTCAAGTCCAGCTGCTTCAAGCACCTTGGGTGTTTTTATTAAAAAGCCCTTCAATTCTGGATTACTAAAGCTGCTAATAGCAAGGAATGGCTGTGCAAGCAGACTGGGCTGTTGGGTTGATTTATGAGCATGAACCAAACTGCACTGGTCTTGCACACCATCTGTTCCTGTGCTCCCTTTCCTCCTCTCAGCTCATGCCAGGGCTATTCTGCTCCTCTCCTGTGCTACACTTCCACTCCAGATGTACATTTTCCTAGGTATTACGTGTGTCTTGCCCCATTTTATTGTTTCTCTCTTCCTTCTCTCCCCACTTTGTGGATATGTTTACTTGACTTCAAGTTCTGCCTTTCAATCCCCATCCATTTGTTTTACAGCACTTTTTTGAACACATGCCTGTTAATAAGTCCAGAGATGTAAACTGTTATCATGTGCTACTAGAGCAGTTCAAAGGTTTCTGATTAAATTAAATACTCCTTAGAACTGAGAGCATCAGAGCAGGAAACATTGATATCCATATTTTCCATGGATCCACCTTCCATTCCCCAAAATACAATGACTGCCCCATCACTGGCTTCCTCTCCTCACAAAGGATGACAAATACTACCAGGAGTTTTTGTTTGTTTGCTTTTTGGTTCATATTGGTTATTGGCAAAAGCCCAGAGATCAAACCCAATTCTCGTAACACCCCAAACACTCTCTCTACTTCACAGCTCTGGCAGAGCCTTTATTAGAAGCCCATTAGGAAGAGGTTTTTTTATCAGGTGAATTAATATTTTTATGGCATTCCTTCGAAAAGTAAATTTTGATGAGGCAGATGTACCTACCCATCATGAGGATAAGGGAAGTGTCAGAACTGCCAGATGTCTCAACAGCTTTAGAAAAATAAATCCTAACACAGACGTTTTCGTAGATAGGAATTTAATTGATAATAATAAAACTTAATGAAGGTCTCATCTTTTTGTCAGGGAAACCAAAGAAGTGATGGATGACAGAGACAATATATACTTCTATGGTAAAGTTATGGAGTCGTCATTTGTTAAACCAAAGTTTCAGGTACAGAATTTCAGGACAGATACAGACAAAGAGAACATATTTTGGAATATATTATCATGAAAGCTAGTGAATAAAAATGGGTTCAGAAATGAACAAGGATGAATGAACACGGAAATTTCTCTTCTCTCTGTTTCAGTACTTCTCAGGTGTTAGTGGCAGCCATTATTTAGGGTAAGCATTTTTGTGAATAAGCCACAGCCTGGTTTAGTACATGTGTTCTCCTTGCAAACTTAAGAAACCTGAACTATGTTGCTCTATTCTCTATTTTTGGGTTTACTTTTTTCCTGTGTCCTACAGACTCCTGACACAGATCATGGCATTGGCCATGAGGGACAGCCCCACACAGTGGGCTGTCCTACAGCTGGGACCTCAGGGCTGACAAACAGAATGTGTCACTGCACTGCCCCCAACATCCATGGCTCTTGTGTGAGACCATTTGCACAACACAAGGTCAGACAGGAGCTTTGTGCACCTGATCTACAACCAGGACTAGAAGGGCCAGCCCAGAACTGTAAGGATGTGGTTGTCCCTCGGGAGACTTCTTGCCCCTATAGAAAACAGAGCCTTCAGGGAGGATGAAGGGGATCCTGAAGATGATCCTTCATCCCAGTTACTTCTGACTGTGGGGTTTTACATGTGCTCAGCTAAAGAGGTAAACCAAAAAGGATTTCAAAACCAAAACTTCCTGGATAGAGTCAATCCAAGGGAAAACAGTGACAGAGATGTGGATAATGCCTGTTATGGGGGCTGCACTATGAAATCCTATGATGGTTTGTGCCTACTGCCTTAACCCATTTCTTTGACTATTGCTCATTTGCTTGTTTCTCCATCAAGATTCATTTAGTTTACCAAGCTACTTGTATTATTAAAATTTTATTTTTCATTCATTATACTTTGAAAGTGGCTCAGGCAATAAGCCTAATCAGACAGTACAGAACACATGGGCTCCCACATTTCCCTGAAAGCTCCAGGCATCTGAGACTTCCAGCGCCAGCACACCTTGCAACTGCATTAGGAGAACACAAAAACGTAGGTAACAGCTTAGGGAGATACAAGGCTAATAGCTTGATACGAATCCTTATTTTTACAAAAGAAATATTTAGATGAATTAATGATTTTAAATGCAGAATTCCTTACTTTGACAAGTTCTTTCTGAGCCCATATCTGAATTGGTTCCACCTGCTGGGGGGTCTGAGTTTGGATTCCATATGTGTTCAGAAAAACTTGGAGGCTACAAATGAAACACAGATAAATTTAATGACGAATCACAGAACAGTTTTAACAATTCTCTTGGCAGCAGATATATACAAGCTGCAGCATTTTATTCTACACCATTTCCGATGTATTGTTCAACCCTTCCTTAATATATAGGTACTTAACAAAAGTAAATACATACCGCTGGCTTTCTGCTATCAGGGCCACGTGTACCACCAAATCATTTTCTAGAGGACCCTAGAAAATAATGACAAAATCATTACTAGCATTGCTAACCAAAGATTTTATTCGATATAGCATGACCAGGGACAATGGCTATTTCAACAATTCCCAACTATGACAGACACCACTGTCTGCATTGCTTTTTCTTATGGTGTGAGCAAAGTGAAAGATGTTGTAAAATCTCAAGACTACAGGAAGCTTGTCCTACCAACAATACTCTGCAAGACACATTCTGGGGAATTAGTAATAAACAGATTTCTGGTAATCATTACCCTGTTCGGATTAGTTTGGGGGTTTCTTTAATTAAGAAGAACTACATGGGAACAACGTTTTATGTCATTCAAAAATTTAGAATTTATCCAATCAATATATCTCCTACATGCCTAATATGACCTAATGTTTCGACACATATTTTTGTAACGAGTGAAATGATTCAGCTTTTTGGGTACACAACAAAATCCACTTAGAAATGATGCCCTGATGATTTTAACCCTTTACTCTGAAAAATTGTCATCAGACAGCTGCTCTTTAGTGACATGAAAGACATATTACATTCTACAGGGGACAACTGCATTTCCTGGCATTGTTTATTACACAGACACTTCACGTTTGAAATAAATACCAGTATTTTACATCAGGAACCCATGCAAACAGGAGTGAATTCAGCGTGCTGGGTGAGATCATCTACTTGACTCCCTGGGTCTCAAACTGGCAATTCACTTTTCCTGCCACTGGCAGAATGAGCTATGAACAACCCCCCTGGTCCTTGTTCACTCCTCTGGCATTCCCTGGCTGTAAAATGACAGAACTAAAGGGCAGCGCACATTTTCATTGCTAAAATGCTTTTTGCCTGCTTTTGTCTAGAAACTACCAGAACATGAATGACAGAAGTTAAACACATCCTCTATCGATTGTATAGAAGGACAGCGTTTTTTGTGATGATGGAGGGATAGACATTGATTTAGAACAAGAAGTTCAGAGGGAACACTTGCTTGCTCAGGCATCTGTGAGCCTTGATATCAATAAAGACCTTAGGGATTTGCAGAAGAAATTCTTGGAAACATTTTCCCAGAAGTCTGTCAGCACTACATTTGCACGAAAAATTTTGGACTTTTTGCCAGATGAAATAAGTTTCTGATGAAAGTATATGCACAAAGAGACCAGATGAAGAAGTCAGAAGTTAAGTGACATTAAAAGATTTTCCTGCTCAGAATAAGATCATTATGCTATCACTTGCATTTACACGAACAGTAGGAAAACTCAACCCAAAACTCAGCCATAATCATTGTGTATAAAACAAAAAGCAAAAGCCCCCCCCACCTGAAAATGAGAGAGCCCCTTCCAAGACTATTGATTTGTAGACAGCCTGTCATCTAACCTGGGCAGTGGCCTTCGAGTTCAGACTCAATCATTACCCTCTCAATAAAGAACTTAGCAGGACTGCGTAACCATAGCCTGTACATAACCCATGAGATCTGCCTCACACACAGCCAAGGACAGGATTCATGTACAGCAGTAAATGGTGGTTCTAACACAGGCCAGAACTACACAAATGCATCTACAGCACAACTGGCACAACACAAAATCTGTGTGAAAAACTACTAGATCTTTCAAAGTATCGTGGAAAAAATATAACTATCATTGCAGTACAACTACAGGATTGCTGCAACATTAAACAGAAAGTTACTTTTACTGTCATTTGACATGTCACAGCCTGGAGGATCACAAGTAGTGGCCTAGAGAAACACAGATCAAAATAATAGATAAAACACTCAAAAAGTAAGTCACCCTTTCCAACAGTGATTGTGCTATATAGCATTTGCTGTGTATTTTTAAAAAAAGAGATATGGAAAAGCATTAAACTGCTAAATATTCCACTAAATCAATCTGGTTGTAGTTAAAAGTTCCATTTTAATGTCTTGGCTTTCTCATTTGTCTAATAAGGCCAGCTCAGGTGTTGTTCCCATAACATCAATCACTGTCTCCCTGAGACACCACACCAGCCCCCCTGCCCAGGCTCCCCCTCCTGCCCTGCGTTTCCACCTTGGATCCTCGGCAGAAGGGTCGGTTTCAGCTGTATTCTGCACGCTGTGCAGATGATAAATATACCTCACAAGAACAAGATAAAAGACTGATTAGTTGTTCTTCCTCTCCAAAAAGGAGAATTAAAAAAAAAAATTCATCGTTTTTAACGAGGTTATAAACTGTTGGAGGTAGGAAAAAGGGAAAAATCCCTGACTCCGTTCCTGGCACAAGCAGAGAAAGCAGCTCAGTACCAGCCTTTTGCTGCACTCTCACTGCACAGATGTTATCACTGTGCCTTTCTGCTTACACTGCCAGGAAACCTCAGAACTCGGAAAAAACCCCATTCATTGTGAGCACGTGAGAGAGGGGGCAGAGCATTGAAGAGCCCCGTTGGAAATGGGACCCACTGGGCTTTCCAAGCACACGGAGTGAGGAGAGGCAAACGGAAACAGCTCCCAACAGGAGAGACTGCAGTGCACCCCCGGGACCCCCCTGCCTGCTCCCGACCCACAGCCCAATGGGCACAGAGCTGCTCTGGCAGCACTGCCCACTGCTGGGACCCCCCTGCCTGCTCCCGACCCACAGCCCAATGGGCACAGAGCTGCTCCGGCAGCACTGACCACTGCTGGGACCCCCCTGCCTGCTCCTGACCCACAGCCCAATGGGCACAGAGCTGCTCTGGCAGCACTGACCACTGCTGACCACCCTGTGCCCCCTGGCACTGACCAGACCCTGAAACCAAGCACAGCACATCTATGTGCCTCGAATTCCCAAAGAGCGTTTGGCAGGTTTGGAATTGTGTTAAGTGTGGTAGACAACTGTATTCACAGGAATGAAAGCAAGAACATGTCTATAATTAACATGACAAAACAAATCATCCAATATGGTTCCAGCCAAATTAGACATGCTCTAATCCTAAACATGAAAATCTTAAAATATCTCAGTCTACCTATAATTAATAATTTTAGTTCCTTCTTTACACGTTACTTGTTTCTCTGAAAATAAAATTTTAAAAAGCAGTCTATTATTTTGAATATTTTCTTCCCAATTCTCTTCATCAATAGGCATTAATCTTAAGTCCCAGTAACTGAAATGAAATCCTTACACGATTGCTAACTCTACACAGCAAAACAATAAAAGAATACAGTCATCACATGCAGAGAATTCAGTTAATTAATTGCAACCCTAAACACATATTTCACTTTAACTCGGAAGATAAAATAGTCCTACTCTGGCAATTTAGTCCGATTATGATTTTTTGTTAAAGATGAAATTAAACATAAGACAGCAGTAAATCAAAACAATTCCAAAAAACCCCCACCCTACCTCATTTCTCAAACGTTATTGTTACCATCCAGGCCCTCCTCTACACTACATCCTCCCAAAACAGAATGCAACCACCCAAACTGAGTTATAATCTCTCCTGAATCTGGAGACAGTAAAGATGAGTAACAAAATAAGCTCTTCTAAGGAATCCAGTTCTAGAGAGTCACCCTGAACCAGAATTCCCTGCATTATCTCCTTTCAAAGTAAACAGAGTATGGATGATTCCACTTCTTTTCTGAACTCCTGACTGGGCTCTAAGCTGAGCATTAGGGCTGCAGAGCAGAGGAGAAAGGACCCCTCTGGCTGCTGTTAGACCTCACTGTGCATTGGAGCACAGACTGAACCCAGCAAAGGCAGCCCTGCTCCAGCACCACACTGGCACCTCCCCAAGAGAGAACATATGGGCACAGCCTCCTGAAAGTGGAAAATAACAGGTTTTGGCATTGAATTAGGAGAAAAAAACATTTCCTTCTAACTAGAAACAGACAAAATTAGTATTGGTGGCCATTAGGTTTTTACTGTACTGCTCAATTGATGCCTCAGTTTTCCACAAGCAGTGAGATTGGCCTCGGATCTGATTTTCTGATGCACTCACAGCTGCAATTATATGTAGTTATATATGGAGTTTTCATAACACTTTTGCCTTTGGAGGTCTATACTACCTTACTTTCCTTTAACTAATTCTTCATTGATGCTTCCAAGCTGTACAAGTAAGGTTGGAATATTTTAAATACTTTCCACTGCTTACTTAAATCTACTCTATTATGTGGGTATCAGACATATTTTTGCAGGGGCATCAAAGCCACAAATAGATTAAATTAATCACATTTTTCAGTGGCAAGTGTTTATAGTCAATGCAACCACGATATGAAAATATGCCTACATGGAAAACACATTTCTTGAAGAAATATTTACTCAGCACAGAGCTTCAAATAAAAATTTTAAAAGCCTTTTTGGTACATCTCCTTCCAAAACACTGTATCACAACAAAATTTATATACACAGGCATCTGAAATTTTTGCATATCCTTATTTATTGCTTACAGGAATAAAATTTAATAGGAGTGGAAATACTTTTCTGTTCAATTTAATTGAATAATTCTTTAGCTATACGGAAAAGAGAAGACATCATTAAAGAGAAGAAACTACTTTTGATTTCTAAAGACATCATTAAGATGTGCTGTGTTCTCATTTTGTATGGTATTTTTAGTCATTTTCCCTGCACTTTAAGGCAAATACTAGATACTGATTTTGCATAAATTAGCTCAATTAGATAAAATGGCATAATCAAATATTCACACAAACTGTTTAAACAAATCTAAAATGTGGATTAAAAAAAGCCAAACTCAAGAATCTTGGCTGGAACCTGAAGACCTTTGCTGATACAGCTCACCTGAGTCATGTCAGGACATCTTTGCATCTTTAACCTTCTCCTAATGATGAATGATGACCCATTTGACATCTGCATGAAGGAACACTTTGCCCTGATACTGCTGCAGCAGTAAAACCACCCTAAATACCGCAGCAGCTGTTTCAGTACAATCAATCCCAGAGAAATTCCACAACCACCTGGCCAGCCTTACCGGGACACGAACCCTTCTGGTCACCATTTCTGCACTGCTGCTCAGAGGCTGCAATGCCAAAGGCCTGATGCCAGAGTCTCCATTTCTCACTAAGTCAGAAGGGCATCCCTTCCCTCTAACCCACACTGGGAACCACATGTTGGATTGTTTTGGCATTTACATATGGAAGAAACACATGCACAGCCATCTATGGCAAAGGAGTATCACCACTGGGAAGAACAGAGCTATAAGCAGACCTAGGAGCGCCCAGGATCTCCTTCCTCCTTCATGCATTGTCTGCAGATGAAGTAGAATATCAAAATGAAGCTGTTTAAGTTATTTTCAATGCATTCAACACTGTTGACTTTTAAAGTTCCTATTACATTGCTGAATTTTACCGGGTAGCTGCATTTTACTAAGTTTTTTAGTGACTCAGTAAGTGGCCCTCAATGAGTAAGCCATGAGAAAATAAATTATCATTGTATTATTTATTATCAGTTTTGGGAAGCTCTCAGGGCAGAGGCTATTTCTCTCTGAAGGTCTGGAAATTGCCTATCACATACTTGGTATCCCAAATAGTAGCAAAAATTCTTTTCCACTAAGACATTTCCTGAGGAGCCATGGAGTGCCTTCAGAACAAAGCCTCATCTTCAAAGTGCTCAGCTGTGGCACATTAAAAGTGACTGGTTTGAAGAATCAAAGAAGGAGGAATTGGATGGGCTGCAGCAACCCTGACTCAATACAGGCTCCTCCTGAGGGCACCCCTAAAAGGGCCAGCAGCTCCCAGGTTCGGTCACATTCATCATCCCATGACGTAAGAACAAACAAAGAAACCAGGAACAAATGACATCACTGAGCTTTCATTATCTCACAGGAACACGGCAGAAGGGCTGCAGTGTGAACAATGAAAGTCTCACTATGAATGAACCAACAGCCAGGCACACGGATTACCTTGGTAACAGGAAATAGTAGGAAACTGAGGGGATAAGCAGCATTTGGATAGAACAAGAAAAACATTGTTCAGTTTTGGACTTGGAGTGAATTGTAAGATAAATACTTCATTTTTTATGCTTCAATAACAAATTCACCATGCTGAACAAGGAACTTCTTAAATATACATTCCTTATACCAAGAAAAAAAAAGGCTGAAACACATCTTTTAGCTACACATTTCCATACACACAGTTCTTACCTCTCTAGTAAAAGAAGTCCCCTACATACAGACGTGTTCATATCTTGTTATCCCATCCACTACAGAGTTGAATTACTGTGTTTCAAGCACTCCCCATCCCTGGTCACTCATTCCTGCCATGCATTTAATCCAAATACAGGAGCACATGGAATCACAGAATCATTAAGGTTGGAAAGGACCTTCACAATCATCCAGGCCAACGACTGACCCAGTACTCCTAAAACCCACCACTGAACCCTGTCCCTAAATGCCACATCTGCACATCCTTTAAATACCTCCAGGGATGGTGTCTCAACCACTCTGAAAAACAGAACCTCATCCTTGTAGCTCTTAGGAGCTCTAAATACAAACAATATTAATAAGTTGCAGTTGAAATTACTTTGAAGGAATAAGAAAAGCAGGCTCATTCTTGCCTTCCTGACATAACTCAAAGACACAGACCTATTTATTAGCAGCTATTTAAACTTACATTTTATCTATCATTTTGACTGCATCACTTAATTTGAAGGCAAATGTGCATTACTTCCCCAAAACTGCAGCTGTTATATCTTCCTTTTAAAAGCAATCCTCCAGCAATTCAGAAAATGTACACACATTGAACGCTTTCCTTGCACTTTAACTGCAATATTAGAGGACCTTATACAGCACTTAGATGACAATTTTCCTGTACAAATATTGCAATACCGAGCTAATGCTTACCTGATTTGAAAATCTCATGCTGATGTTCCGCTGGTCCTGGGGGGCCACGTACCGGCCAATGGGGTCGAGATCTTTAGGACTCACTAATTTATCAGCTGAAAGTAAAGGAGAATAAAAATACAGAATGACTTGAGTACTTCCTGCAGCTTTTGGGAAGATGTCAACTTCTGTGTTGTAGTTGGTTCTGCTTTGTTTTAGATCAATGACTTATACAAGCACATTCTGAAAAATTCAGAATTCCATTAATTTTAAAACGAGTGACTCGAGCATTGTTCTTGCTACAGCTCATTACAATACTGCAGTACATAAAACCAAGCCTTTATTTGCTCACAAAGATATGTTAATAGATTAGATGCAGACAACAGACTCCACAACACAAGTCAAGTAAAAAGCCCTTAATCCACAACCATGGAATTATTGTAGAGCTTTAACTATAAACTCAATGACCATCAAAATTTGTTTAGCTTTGAAGAAAAGCAGACAGCCTTTGTCTCAAGGTAATCACATGACTTGAATCCTGGAGAGGACGAGAGATAAAGGTACCTCTCAATATGGCATCTCAGGAAGAAATTGTGAAAAAAACCTAATTAAAAGTATTTGAAAACTAGCAACGTCTACATGGAGTTTTTTACATGGAGGGTGGAAAACCCCACCAAACCTAAAACCCCAGTATTTTAACCTTCACTTAAAATAAAATTAAGCCCTCCAATAAAAACATACTATCAAAAAGTTTCAACAAATTCCTTGAATACAGGCTCATAATCTAGTATCAGCTATTATACCCTTGAAATAAGCACTCTCGTACCAAAATTGTATTTTGACAGGAAACTGTCCAAACTTCATCTCATTTCTGCTACAGAGTAAGTCACAATACATTTTCATTTCTTCTATCTCAAAATCAACAATTTTGTACCTATTCTTAAAAGCCCCAACACAAGGGAATAAGGTATTAATCTAAACCAGAAGTGACTCATGGCTCCACTCAGCTCCACGAGAAAACCAGCTCTGCCTTGATCAGAATGTTCCTGAACACTACAGCACGGAGTAAGTGAAGGCAGCAGCTTAAAACTCAAAATATGCCCTGCCTGAAGGGCACATTGCCAGGGCTAAGACAGCACAGAGTGATGGGGCAGTGGGGAGCAAACCCATGGGCAGCACTGAGGGGCCCTGCCCTGCCAGAGCCTTCTGCTGCGGGAGCTCTGCCAGCCCGGAATGCTGTCCTGTCCCCAGCCTCCTGCTGGGACCATGCAGCTGGACTGCAGCCAGGAAAGGACCCTGCTCCTGGCTCTGCACTGCTCCTGCAGGGCCATGGTCCATGGACACAAACCCAAGCACAGCTAGATGGTAAAAGATCTCTGTGGACAACAGATTAATACGCTGACACACGAGTTACCAAACCATATCTGAGCAAACCACTCACCTAAGCTCCAGTCCACACAGAATTCTTATGCTGGCTAAAGGAACAGAAGCTACTTGAATTATGTGAAGTACTGCTGATGCAATAAAATAAATTAGCCAAATGATTTCAAGATCAATGGGCTCTGCCTCATAGTTCTTAAAAACAAGAGAGGTTTCCAGAATATGTGTTCTATTCCCACTGGTTTTAAGACTGATTTACGTTGCTCAGTAATTAAAATATATGGTCAGAATAATTTCATATTTAAAAGAACTGTATCAATAGACTAATATAAAACTTAAGCTAACTCCTAGTGAATATTCATTGACATTATCACTAATACAAGTGTATTGGACTGCAAAAGCAGATTCCTTTGTTAGCTCCCTATCTGCATCAGCAGAAGCTGACAACATTTAATTCATTTGGTCTATAAAAATATTACTAAAACTCTTAGTTCTAGGCAGCACTGAATCCACAGAACAAGATACAAAAATTCTAAGGAAAAACAAAGGAAAGAGAGCTACTAAGCAAAAGTCTGAGTGAATTTTCAGTTGCATGAAACAGCTGAATACCTGAGACTCCTTTCCCTTGCTCCAAAATGGGAACCTTAACATAAAGGTTTTACAAACCTCCTCATCCGAAGGAAGAAGAAAATTCTGTAAAAAAAAAGCATCACTACCTGCTTTTTTCCTTCAGAAACAAGTTTTTCAGTTGCATAAACATGTGGTGCCCTCCAACAGTGACACACAGGCACTTTCACTGCATCTGTTACTCAGAGCGTTTGTAAGGAGGATCAAATTTTTGACTTCCCTATTTCTGTTTGCCTCTCTGTGGGAGGGTAAGAATTGACTCAGGTTCATGTTGCTGCATTTAGAAATATTTGGACCTCAGGAGGCAGAGCCCAGGCCCAGAGACAGCAGCAGGAGCTACAAAGGTGATACCGTGTGCTGCCTACACAGCAGGAGCGAGGAGGCTGAACAAACACAAATTAATTGATACCCTGGAGGCAACACAATGATTTCTGAATGGATAATGAAATGGGAAACCAATACCTTCCCAGATATCAAAGTATTTGGAGCCAGGCTTCCACTTAATTAGCAACCACCAACAAGCAAAGTAACACACACAAACACTTTCATCAAGGACGAGGTTGTTATTCAGGTAGGTTTTCACCAGTAAGGAGCAAAACTGAATGCACCAATTCTGAATTAGTATGAGTAAATGGAGTTCCTGACATAACCAGTGGTGAACACGTTGCTGTAAGATCTCCAAACCCTGTCTGCAAGGACTATGAGACAAGCGGGAAAAAATTACTTTGAAATTTTGAATATTTTGGGAAAAAAAAGAGAGGGTAATGAAAATGAAAAGTAGTAAATATAGTGGGAAAAAAGTTTTGAAACAATAAATGACAACATTTAAAAAAAAGGTTCAGTACAACTATTTAAAAAAAGCAGTGTGTAAGAATGTTCAGCAAAGAACTGAAACACAAGAATGTTATGTTACAAAAATAACAGTTAGCAAACTATAAATAGAATTTATTTAACCAGCATTCTGCAGGTACAGAAATACACAAGTATTCGTAAGATCAATACTAGCAGAACTACTACAGCATACCTACACACACACCCAGGAGGATTACTTGGCTAATACTCTTAGAAGATAAATTAGGTTTTTTAATTAACAGTGAGATTGCCTGCATTTACTTTGAAGCGTTGGCTAAAAGAGGAATTTTGCAAGGAATACAGCAAAACCAAACAGGTGGAGCACCAGACAGACCCTGTCCCTCCATACCTAAAGATACATCCACTGCTCTTGCCAACTGCTGAATTTTTAAACTCCCCTTCAATTTTTCTCATTTTTATTACCAACAGCCTGCTTCCCCTTCTGTGTTAACAGAAAAAGAGTTTCCAGAATTCCATCTACTGATTACCTGCTGATCATGTTAAAATAAAGTAATGTATCTTTCTCCTAAAAGAAATCCTAAAGAAAAAACCCAGCTGTGAAGGTTTTTCTGGATTAACCACTCTTTATGCACTAGCCTATAATAAAATCATTTCAAGTGAGATTGAGAGTTTGTTTGTGACTGAAATGCACCCTAACAACCTTCAGTGGTCAAACTTTGATATGCACTTTCAACTGCTCATACAGTTTCTTCTTTTTAAAAAGGTAAAAATAACACAGATGAATAAATCATTAACTTTCTCTGAGACTGCAACTATTCAAAGTTTCGACTTGTCTCGCTTAAAGGAGTCCATAATTTGAATTAAATGCTATAAATCACTTACAAACATCACTGTACAGGTGCAGCTGATACAGTTAACTCAGAAAGCATCACATTAATATATTCTGTCATGAAGAAAAAGAAATAAGCGAGAAAGCCAGAAAAAAAAAATAAATCTATCATCGTGTTTAGATTTTCAGTACTCTATGAAATATTCCACTAAGCTTTATAGTAGGCAGCACAAAAAAAAAAAACAAAGACTGCAAAGCAATTTTTGTGTGTCACAGATGTACCAGAGCAGAGGACACACGAGCCACTCAAGGTCCATTCAAACCTCAAGCCAGTACGCTCAGAATGAAGAGGAACACGATCAGGACAGAGTGCAAAGCTGCTGCAGCCGCTCAGCTCTCACCCAGCAGCTTGGCAATGATGTACACGGCCTGGCCCCACAGGAACAGCTTCCCGTCGCGCCCGTTGTTACTGGGGAACCGCCTCTGGCTGCCAGGGCTCTTCTTCTCCAGCTCCACAAAGTCAGCGGGCACGTAGTAATACTTGGGGACAACAGGGCACCCTGGGGACAGGGACAGCAAGCACAGCCAGTAAGTATCACTTCCCTCATTATCTGATTGGAGTCCCCTAAGACAGCTGGAGTGGATCCCAAGCAGGAAACACTGCACCCCAGTAACAGTCTGAGTGAACAGAGATTGTCATTCCTTGTTATCTCTGCAGTAAGGGATCCCAGGGCAATACTAAACCACTTTGTATTTCACCAGACATTTCCTCAGAACTTCTCCCCAGAACATGGATGTTGTCTGTGCAGCACCTTCTGTGCAAACTAAAACTAAAAAAAGCCACCTGAAGGAAAATGCAGTTCAGTTAAGAAGCCTTAACCTAAAGCAATCAAAGCTGGGTCCCAGTGAAACACTCGGGGCGTTGTGCCCCCCAGTTAACACAGGCTCAATATCACACAACTCTTTCCAACTAAAATTCCTGCTCAAAAAACCAACTTGTTTCTGCACACTTCTGTCCATTGAATGTTTAAAACCAGCACTTGAATTTTGAAACACCATGAAATGAAATGGCATAACTTCTCTACTAGGAGATACATAACTTGGATCTAGAATTATGCCACAGGTATTGCTGATCACTGTAGATCAATAAACCTTATTTCAAAACTTTTCAAGAGGACATGCGTCAGGAATTTAGAGACGTGATTACAAATGATTGACTCAATTATATGAAATCGAAAAGCAAATTAATATGCTTCCTGCATAATTAAACTCCACCTTAATATTGCTCTACTCTTGAATTAATTTGGATAAAGAACAGGTGATAAACACAATAAAGTTGTCGTGTTTTACTCTTTGCTTAGAAAAAAAAAATACTGGGAAGAAGCAGAGGAAAAAATGGAAAAGCGAGCATTATTAGAGATAAAATTTCTGGGTGTGTTTTGGTGCCTCACTCACTTGAACATTCTAAGATGTGGCACTTGTGATGACATTCAACAAAAGGAACCACAAGATTAATTTAGTGTCCACAAAACTTCACATGCTCATTAATAATCAGAAAAAAGCAACGACCAGCAAGAAAAATTTGCTACATAATGCAAATTTGGTAAGGGAATGTTTGATTGTCTTACAGAAATTCACTTCAGAAAGTTTAAAGAACAAGTCATATCCTGCATGTACTTGTGTAACTGTACCACAGATGTAAGAACAGGTGACTAAAATGCTGAGGTTTAAAATTGGATTGTTCCGTTCTCTGGCCATTTCTTTTCCTCCCACTCAAACTTAAGCTCTTTTACTTTTTGTTAACTGAATTTTGGATGGATGTGCCTGTAGGCCACCACTAGCCTTGTCTGCAGTGCCACAAAAATTCTGAAGTGCACCAATTTAAATAAGAGAACATTTACATTAAAATGATTATGTTGCCACTTCCCCAGCTCTAAGCTAGAAACAATTTCATATGCATACACCAAATTATTTTTTAAAGCTTTCAAAATTAAGTGACAATGAATAACGAGAGTAATTCCCAACTATGTCCAAGTGGGACAGTGAAACAATCTGACTGCTGGTAGTTAATATTTGCCTGAAAAGTCAAAGTGAACTTTGTAAACAATGAAGCAGAGGTGAAGGAGGGGAGGAATGAGTGGCCACAATGCAATTCTAATTCTTACATTAGAATCAGTAGCATTTTTCCAGATAATCTTATTTTTATTATCATACTTTATGATGCAATGTATCTACACAAAAGAAGCTATTTTAGAATTAGTATTTTGCCACTGGGAAACATGTTGATATTCTTACTTCTCCTTTGCTCTGACCACAATATACATTAATAGGAAAGTCAGTATTTTTATAATTGCAGATCAATAAAAAGCTACAAGTGTTTCAGAAGACCAGTTTCCAGATAATACCTTCAGGTGTATGTTGAAGCAAAGGGTCCAGAAGATCCTGATACTCCTTTACTTGTGTAGGATTTCCTCTAAAAACACCTAAAAATAACAAAACAAGAATTGATTTAATAGAAGAAATAATTTTTCCATGACCTTGAAGTTCATAAAAGAAGAAGAAAAAAAATTCCAGTGTTTACTTTTCAAAACTAAATATTTAGTGCCTGCACACTAAATAACTCATGAAAAGTAGAAGACTGATCTGTAGATCACAACAGTCAACTCCCTGATGCTGCTTTTGGGGAGACACTGGTGTGCTTGGGACTACCAGTCCCTTAAAAGTTGTTTGAACAGAGCTTCCCAAGATGAATCTGATGAATACTGGCATGATCAATATTCAGTTCATTGAAACTTCTTAAATGAAATTATATATTAATAATACCAAACCCATTTCTGTTCATCAAAGAAAACACAGATCTATCTGACAAGCAAGGTGATGTTTCAAAGTAGAATATTTTTTAACATTTAAAGGGGAACAGGCTAGATGAAAACTTTACATTATAAATCTTATACTAACATTCCCTTTTTCAACCACCAATTTTTTTTTTCTTTCCATGGCTCTTCAATGCTCCATCAAACCCAAAGCCTGACAAGTATTGTTCACTACATTTTCAAATACTCCTGAGTATATCCAGGAATATATACAGCTGCCAAGAGACACAAACACAATCAAAGTTTGCACACAAGAAGGGGTGTGTTTTAGGTGACACACTGGACTGTTGCAAAACACTCGAGGACAGTCATGACACCAGAGCAATATCTGCTCCTCCCAAGTCATTGTCTTTTTGCCATTGCTGTATACACTCCAAATTTTGCATTAAGGAAGCTCGTTGATTTGGAGACATTTGCACAAAATCTACCAACAGAATTGTTCTGCTTCCTAAAAGTTTGGTCCAAGCAAAAAGGACAAGGACAGTGTGTGCAAAGTATGTATTTTTTAGGGTTTTTTGTACACAAGAGGAGTAAAATGCTTTTTTTATTCTTTTGCTAATCTCAGTTGAAGATGACTATCTTTTTGTTCTCAAAACTGCAAGTGGGCAGCATTAAATGTCAGTGCCTTTCTCCTCGGTTTTGGGCCTCACTCTTTGAAAAATGTCAAACATTTCTTTAGAAATATCAATTGTGAAACCTTATTATATCTTCAAACACAATATTTTAATCTGTGGGTGGCCGCAGAGGAGTCGAGGCTGATGGCAGATTTCTGTGCCCCTCACTGTCTTTATCTGAAAACTATTCAACGTGCCACAGGAGAAAGAAAAGATGGACAGATTTTACTCCATTTAAAAATCTTTTTGACAGTTGTAACCTTACTCATTTTCTTATTCAGACTTCTTTTCTATGCAAGTTTTAGCTTCCATCCTGAAATCATCCCTTGAACTTCTTTGGTGTGTCTCCTGTCCTCAAGTCAAGGGCTGGGTAATGTTGTTTTCATTGCTCTTGTTTTGATTTTTTTATTTTGTTTTGTTATTCAATCAGACTGACAACGTGAAAAATCGTGGTCAGGAGGAAACCAGACCTTTCCTGGTTCGCTTTCTTCTCTTCTGAACTCCGATTCAATTGCCACACAATGCTGAACTTGAAAAGCCCTGGTGCACATTGAGTGTGTCAGTGTGTCCTCCCTCCCTGCTCTCTCCCGTGCTGCTGTGAAGTTCTGACACATCTGAAAGTTCTGAGGCTTAAAAGGCAATGCAGGACAATGCCCCAGATTGAAGCTTTCAACAAACCCTTCTTGAGTTGCATTCTAAAAACGGTTCCCATTAGAAATGCTGAAACACAGGGGGTTGGGACGCTTGGGGTTTGCTAACCCAGGAGGCAGAACTCTCAATGAGATGTTTAGTGTCACTGCATTACGGTTTGTTTTGGCAGGACAGGAAAATAATTTTGTATCTTTCCTCTAAAAGCTCATCTCTCTAATGCCTTTAAGGAACAGGAATGTAAAGCTATACTTACCATCAATTATCATAAAAATAAAAAACAGAGGGAATTCACACTCAATGCCATCAAAAAGCTGCAAAGAAGGAAAATTCATCAGACATTTCATCATTTTCATTTAAGGAAATGTGTCTGAATAATCCTGTTGAATAATTTCTAAGCCACAACAGACAAACATGAATGCAAAAATATTTTAGTACATTTAGGTTATCGCTTCTTAAGTCTACGGGCACTTTAACTGTGCCTTTTCATCTGCTGTGGCTCATTCTCAAGCAGAATATTTAAATAATCTACTTTTTATTTTTCACAGAGAAACTAAGGGGGGAAAAAAGAAATACATTTTCATTTAGATAACCTTAACTGATAAATACTGTGATCAAAAGCAAAATTGTTTTCCACACACTCAGACTGTAGTCAGCTGTGAAATTAAACGAAATGATAAATAATTTCCTTATTTGTTATGTGAAATCAACTGTACCTTACATGTAAATGAAAGCACATTCATTACAAAACAAACCAATGACTTGCTGACTTAGCAGTCTCTGAAAAGTGCACATGCAAATTACAGAAGGCACCTCCTTGCCTTGAAGCCTTTAGGAATCCCTGTGCAATTCCGATTCCAGGAGCTGGAGGGGTGTCAGGTACACGGGGCAGGACTTTTACCTTAATTTCTGCTGGTTTATAAAAGCGTCGCGTTCTGTCCTCCAGGGCTGTTCTGTACCCGTCTCTCAGAAATCTTTTAAACCCATATTTTCCTTTCAACTTCCTAATAATTTTATCTAGTGTTTGACCAAACAGAACCTCATCATCCAAAGCAAATGCAGGATAACTAAGACAAGGCAGAAGAGCCGCATCAGTATTCTGTAGGAGAGGGAGAAATAGGACATCACAAATTTAATTAGATCCCTGACAATTACTTGATGCACAAACAAAGACTGTTTAACTTACTAAGTGAAATACACATTTGGAACATTATCTTATCAAAATCATAGCGCTAATATAGGGAAATAGTGTGGAAAATAAGACTTCTTAGGAAGTATCAGGATAAACTACAAACCAAATGTACAGATACACAATTTAGAAGATAACTCCATTTGACTCGGAATGTCACCTGTTTTACAGCTGATAATGTGCAGGCACAATTGAAAACATTCTAAAACTTTGTGTTTGGGGATTTTTATTTGTTTGTTTGTTTTTTAAAGATATTCTCCAGATTATTCCTGGAGGAAACACAAACATTTGGGTATCATATGCTCAAAAAGAAGCACAAATATTTTATGAAGGTGCAACGCTGAGAAGCACCTATGATTAAATCATCATTTCTGAACAGCTTTTTCGGAAATATTCTTAGGGTGCTGGAACAAACAAGCCTATCCGATTTACAATTAAGAAGAAAAGGGAATAATTCTAAAAAAAATATGAGCAACCTTCTCAGGAACCACGTGGATCTATTATGAACTAAAAACACAAGAAAAAATTACTAACTAATGCATCACCTCTACAGGTAAGCTTCCAGAAACCCACAAGAAAGTATTCTTTTCTGCTGAGACAGTCAAGATATTCAACTCTTTAAAATAACTATTTTTGCCAATACGACTGACATGAACCCGTAAAAGGACGAAAAGGGCACAAAGAATTCTATGGGATAAGTAAGTTATAAAATCAGCTTCTGTTGGAATATTTCAAGTCTCCAGCAAATAACAAACAGCAAGAGCTCTAAAAGACCATTTGACTATAAAAAAAGTAGCTGACGGTGCCTTTTATTTTAATTATCCAGCATTACAACTCTGCTATAATTCTTCTACACAATAAGTAAACTCTTAATGTTTAAGATTAATAGCCTGTTTCATGAACAAAACTGCTATTATATTCCAGAATGAATAAAAAAGCAGAACTCTATTATCACTCATTTTAAATTACTGATTCTCTAACACCAAATTTACCTTTGATGCTAGCACTGAACTAGATGTTTTTTTTAACTAATCTATTCTTATGTCACTTAGATTTACTCACTAAGGAAATACATTTGTAACGGTAGCTTATAACAAAAAGAAATCATTCATATTCAGCAATTTATGATAAGCCAACCTTAAAGGCTTTTTTCCTAGGCAAAAGAAAGAATTAAAGCTAAAACAAAGGGTTTCCAAAGTGCAGACAGAGTGTACAGTGGAAACTAGGCCAAAAGAAAAACAAATCACCAAGGCTGCAAATCTCACTTAAGTTATTTCAAATTCTATTTTAAAATTGTTTAGAAAGCTACCAAGAGGTTACCATTTTAATCTAAGTATTAAAAAAATAAAGAACGCCATTTATATTCCTCTTCAGAAAAATAACCACATCACAGTGACCCTTAAGAAGCAAAGATTTAACACCTTCCCAGCAAATGTCACCTTTATCAAGCAGATCAGAAGGTCCATCATACAACTAAGAATTCATATCCATTTGTTTTCTCCACACTCTGTTGAGGTGAATTTCTTTGAATGACTTACATGAGACCTTGACTCCCGGGGCAGCAATGAGCACAGGGTCTGTCTGTTCCGGTTATGGGCATCAAAATCCACAAATATAACAGACCAAGAGCAGCCCTGTGAACACAGCATTGCATTTGTTTAAGGGAGAGGGAAGAAGGTTGGTGCATCCTGCTGAGACTCACTGGTTCTGGGTTTAATTTGTGTTGTCATTGCTTGGTAGCTGAAAATTTTAATCAGAAAACATAGCACAACAGCAAGTTGAAAATATTTTGATTTTTAAATACACTGAAGTATAGCCAAAATTAGATGGTTCTATCACTGATTAGTAATTATATGATTCATTCAAGCTACTAACTCTTCCATTAATTCTTGAAAAATGAGGCCTGTATTGAGGACAAACAAAAAAAGTGGTTGTTGTTCCCTGTGAATGCAGGAAATGTTCTAAACAGCAATGCTGAATATTTCATTACAAGTCAGTTAGAACACAAACAATTGGATATTCAGCACAGGTACTGCTTTGGAAAAGGACTTTCATAGCAAATAAAAATGTTCTGCTTTTCAGTTATTTTAAGGTCTGCATTATCAACGTTTTCCTCCTTAGCAATATGTACTTCCTAATAAAATCAGTAATTTTACACTGTATTTCTATGTCAACTTCTTGATGCTTCCTGAAACACTCAAAAAAATTCCCCTGGCTGAGATAAGACTTTAAACAGAATCAGCAGCATTTAGAAGTATTACCAGTAGGCAACTTCTTGCAAACTCAGGTTTGTTAATGAACAGGTATCTTCGTGTATGTTGCAAATGATGATGACTCTCAGGACCACTCCCCCACTGGAAGACACATTCAATGTGAATTCAATCCACTAGGGTCATAAATACCAGAAATTTTCATAAACCCACCAAATTTCTCCTAAACAGCAGTCAGTTTTTGTGGTATACTACTTTCCCAGGAAGACTGTCCCAGAGCTCACCATTCTAATTATTAAAAACTTTAATTTCCAGTGAAGTTTCTACATAAATACCTCACCACGCTTCTTTGTGTGCCAGTACTACCACCCACTGAGACACCTTTCCAAAGGGTTTTATTCTTACCTACTCTTCAACTGCTCTCTAACTATACATAGATACAAAAAAACTCAGCTTTTGCTTTAGGGTAAACAAAACATTTTGTCCACTGTCCTCATGGAAAAGAATCTGTTTTCTCAGTCATTCTAGCAAGATATACACTGAATAGTGCTGCAGTAAGAATGTACACAAATAATCGCATTGGCTTTGATGATTTATTAACTTTCTTCTTAATCCAGATTCTGATTATTCACAAATCTCTAAACTCATCTACAAACTCTGAGCACAACCTGCCTACACACGCAGTTCCAAAATCTGTGCTGCAGGGAAGGATTCTCTGGGGATTCAGGAGCAGGCTCATTTGCATTTTGTAAACCCACAAGCGCCTTGTTTGACAAACGAACTGTTTTTCACTCCTCTAAAGACTGTAAACTTCTGGAGTAAGAACACCTTACAGAGACTTGATTTATGAAAAAAAAAAATTTAAATTGTTTTTGCCCAAACCAATAGAGGACGTGCAGCTCATACACAAACACCTGGTCCCACTCTGCCCAGGTCAGCCTTTAACGTGCTCCTCTTGCCATGAGCAGTGGTCCCCCAGCAGTGATTTATGCAAGTGGCACCTGTGCAGCTGCAGGTGCAAACAAGTCTCCTGAGGGGCTCAATGGGATTTCTCAAAGCTACTGGAACACAGCTGGAGCTAAGCACAAAGGCAAACTCTGCACAGACTGAAGGTCAAAATGGGTTTTGTTAATGCCAACTACAGAGCTCGGAAATAAACTCTCAAAGCATTTACTCTGGTCTTGCTTCAGCAATTTATTCATCCATTTCAGAATTCAGCAAAGAATCATTTGGAAACCCAGCAGCTACATTTACTTGAAACTGTTGGGAAGGTAAAGATTATAGATAAATGTAATTTCTGAAATAATAACAATGCATGTGCAGTGTCTGATCATTATTGAAGATCCTTGCTAGCTCCTAGTTCTTAATACTTGACATCAGCTTTTAAAATGTAAGGTATCTCTCTTCCATGTGTACGTTTTCTAAACCATTAATTTGGAAGAGTAGTCTTTTATTTTAGCTACAGACCACTGTAGGTATAGCACTAAAAAGAAAGATGCACATAGATGGGGAATACAAGGCAGACAGAAAAGTCCCAGAAAAGGTTTGCTTTCCTAATTGATCCAAGCCATATGAAAGGATGAGAAAAGACTTTATGGCTGTGCAACACACTGAAATAAAAAACAGGTAAAAAATTGGGATTACATAAAAGCAGCTTGTTTAAAGTCTTGATCAAAAGCCACGTGAAGGAAGCAGACAAAAGGAAGATAATGCTTGAAGGTGGAGGTATACTCTAGTAACAGCAACAGATACAGTTCTGAAGGAAAAAAACGTTTTGGCAACAAAATTCTTTTTCAGACTAACCTGCAACCGCTTTAGAATTTTTTTAAGGAAAAATCCCAAGTAATTCTTGACAGTAAGGGCACTAATGATTTTATCAGATAAATTCTGTACCTGAAACAGCAGCAATCAGTTTGCAAACTAACTTCCTTTAAAGCTGGAATCGAACAAACTGTGCTAGATACTTCTGAATATCCTCTGATCCACCCTGTAAATCATTAGTGCTAACAAAAAAGGAGGGAAAACAAACACTTTTATTACCTGATTTCCAAAGAGATTGAAACCGTTAATTGCTTCTAAAGCTGCTTTTGCCAGCCCCACGGAGCTGAGGAGAAAACAAAACAAAAACCCAGAGATATCAAAATTCAAGTCCAGGCTAAAACTTCACACACTTGACAGCTTTCAGTGCCATGATGTTTTCTTGATTTGAATTTTGTGCTTAAACCTTAATGCTAATAAAATGATGATGCAGCAGATTTGGGGGTGTTTTGGTGGTAGGTTGTTTTTTCTTTTCTCTGAAATACTACTCAGCATTTTTATTTGCCTTCAAATGTCAGAGACCATCTGGAAAAAGCCCTTCCATTCTCACCTTGCTATCAGACATCTTGCATTATGTATTTCAAGGTCTCGCTAATAGCATACAGACAGAGGATTTACTTCAGCACAATTTTTCAAAGCAGCTCTCAAGCATTAAACTTTAGAAGACTGATTTCTAGCTTTCAATATAATAAAAGAACTCATCAATCTGGATTCATAACAGAAGGATTTTCCGATGTCAACCGTATAGTGACACATCTTTTATTTCACTCCATCACAAAGAAAACAGGACCCAGATAATCTATCAACAAGACTTCAAGTTAGCACTCACATTTAAAGACATTAAGGACTAAAATCACTAATAACTATATAATTTAAAAATGAAATTCTATATTTTATTTATTAACTATTATGTAAATTCTACAGTACAAACAAAAATACGCATTTTAACAAAGTCTTTTCACTAAAAAAGTGTCATTTTCTATTTTCCTTGTGAGTATTTAAAAGAAAAACTGAAGAAGCATTCTTCTCCTTTCGGTTTCACTCCTCTCTTTTTCTCAGTTTTAAAGAATATATAATTCTAGACAGGCCAATTTCAGTTATGTCCATTCAACTGCAGTGAGGAACTAAAGCATTAACATACACATAAAACACTACATTTTTTTGCACGTTGATTCCAAAATTCCCGACATTACGGTCACAGGGCATCTAAAAGTAAAATGTCACACGAGCTGTTTCCCAGAAGTCCCAGAGTGTAGCAGTGCCAGGTTTCTGACAGTTCTGAATGCAAACACTGCAGGTAGGGAAAGGCCTCTGCTCTGCTCCCTCAGCGGTGACAGACAAGTGGAGGACCTGCAAATACTCCAGAGGCCCAGCTAATTAAACAAACACCTCTTACATTCTCTTAGGCAGTCTGGTAAAACAGATTCAGAGCATCCGGCGTAACAAAGCTTAGGTTATTTTGTTTATGAAAATAATGTATGGAACACTGAGTTATAATAAATAGTCAGATAATGAGCACTAACAATTCCCAACTTCTACGTAAGAGGAGTTGTGAGTGTATTGACAAACAACTTCATCATCCAGCCCCCTCCACCCCCAAAAATTTACAACAATCAAATTGGCAGAAAGCTGCAAACAGGGACTGTGCTTCGTTCTTTATTTTTCTATACTCCATGCAGCACTCTGGGATGCAAGCAAACATTTTACCTTAACTGTAAATAAACTGATTTTTACTGTCTATTAATGTAAAATAGGAAATTTCAAATGATTACTAACTAATCCATATTTTGAATACGGGGTCTAATTATGATTACACAGAAAATATTGAAAATAATGAAAAAAATTCAGTGCAGTTACAGAATTTGGTTTTTTAAATATTACTTTACCTGTGTTGGTTCTAATATTAGAAATACTTTTGACTGATTTCACACTTTATCATTTATAAACCTCCGTGTTCCTTTCTGAAACACTGCCAGCAATAACACTCCTGGGTTTCAGTTCTAATTGGTGCAACAAGAGAAAGCTGCCCAGCTTAACCACAGCCTGCTCTGAGCAGCTGCCACACTTTGGTGTCTTCTGATGCTGAAAGCTTTTAGAGCTGGAGAATGAGATGAAGAAATAAACTCAACTCAGAAGTGCTGTGAATGTAATTATTTTTCTGGCTTTGTTTCAAATACCTAAAAAAAAAAGTAATTGTTCTAAAAAATTGCTCTATTCTAATTATCACCTAGTAATTGATCAAACAAATTGGCATGATGACTCAGAACAGAACTTTTCAGAGGAATTAAGTATTATTATCAAACTGCATATACAGAAGATGAAAATCAGAGAAATCCTGCACACTGGAGGCTGTATCACACGTTAAAATCTCATAATTCCCTTTCAAGTAACAGTCTTAATATCAACATGACATATTTTCGGAGTGAGAAAAAAGGTACTGATAAAAGGTAGAGAAGTAATAAATGTTCAACTGGTATTCAGATAGCATAAAACTACTCAATCTGTCTACGAAACAGGATGATACTGCTTGAGGGAAATTCAAGGCAAATATGTACTGCTTCCTTGAAATCATCTCTACTTTGCAGACTCAGTCATTATCCTACAATAAGAATAATTTAATAATTACTGTAATTGATCACCATTTTTCTACCTCTAGTTATTGAAAGCCCATGGAGACTTCACTACTCTCACAATTACTTGCAAGTGACCATATAAATGTCCCAACATTGTCAATCACTCCCTTAACCACACACACAAGTACTCCTCAGGTTATTAGAAGTTTTATGGGTGAATGACAGGAGGAAGTTACCTTAAAAGAAAAGAGAAGTCTGTGAACAGCCTTTGTATCAGGTGTGTCTTTGGAAGAGGGAACAATCACACAGCACAGTGCACTTCAGGACTGTGGTCACACTTCACACTCATTTCCTTCCTACTGATTAATGCCTTCCTCTCAGGCAAATTACTGAAGAGGTTTTACAATAAACATTATGCTCATGTCTTTGTATAGAAAATACATTCCTCCTACTCTACAATCTAGTAACAAAAGAAATTGAGTGTCTTAACAGAATGAATTAATGGCAAAATGTATTTTAATAAATACGCTCCTTCCTCCGCTCATTAAGCCACTATGAACAGACTGTACCAACCTGTGGGACTCTGCCTGGAGAAAAAGGGGCTTTCTTGGAGACGGGCCCAAAACAAAACCTAACCCAAACCCTCTTGAAACATTCCTCTGAAAATTTCACAGGATCATTAGGTCATTGGCTGGAAGGGACATATGGAACTCACCTAGCCCAACACAAAACCTCATTTGAAGCCACATATCATAACCAAGACCAATTTAAGTAAACCACAGTCTGAACTAGACAAGTCTCAAAAACCTCCAAGGATGGGGATTCTGTTCTGAGTATCCCGTTCTTTCCTTCACTGTGCTTCAAATGAAAAGGTTTCTCCTTAATGTCCCCACTGAACCTCACCAGGTGCAATCCTTAGACCTTACTGGAGCCACCAATTATTTTAACGTGTCAAGGATTATCAAGAGCAGTCTTGCAATCATAATGCTATGAGTAACATTTAACCTTGAGCCATATTTAGGGCAGGGGAAGATGAGACTAACCTAGGAAAACCACTTACAGCTTGTTAAAAGAGATTTAGTAAATGCACTAAAGCAACATTCATAATTCCCACTAACTTTTAATTGTTAGATTCACCCCCTCAGTAAAATACTTGAGGGCAAACACTAAAATTCGCATATTCTTAGCAAATGTAAATCAAAATACACCTTCAAGTATATCCACCCTTAATCCTCCTCCCCTTCAATTTCTTGCCTCCATCCATCCAAATGCTGTGCATTTCAACTGGAACATCAAGCACCACAAGGGATGTGAAAAATAGGCCAACAAGAAAAAACTTCTACGTCACTAATAATTTTGTAACTTCATAACCCAAAACAGAAAAGGAAGGACAGCACTACAGCAGTGTAACACCTGCACTCCAGAGAAGGGCAAGACCCAGGCTCTGCAGTCCCGGATTCAGAAGATGAGGATGCTGCACTTTGGCAATCTCCCTGCTCTCCCAGTGCCTATGGGAGGTGGCAGAGGCAGTGTGCACAGGTACTCAGCAGATGCCTGCAGAGCAGCTTGATCAAACGGCTACAGGACAAATCCATTTTTCTCAAGTTCAGCCGTATGGGAAGGGATCACACTACAATAAAAGCTGTTACAAATCTTGCTTTTGAACCAATAAAAGACATCAATTTGCATACATCAGTGAAGACCTGCTCCACAGAGTGTTCTGCTATTTATCATTTATTAGAAGTGTTTGGAGCTGTACTGAGAGAGAACACCGAGGCTGTGAAGGCTTAAAATATCTGCATCTTTTATCATGGGCCATAATGTGCAGCTATTATTCACAGACTTCCAATTGTATAATATCCTCTTTGAAAAGAAAGCCTCTTTCAATAAAAGACAAGAATTCCCTACTCATTCTGAAAGCAAACACAGCCTGTATGGAGACTTCCAGCAGAGGCTTTAAGGGTCAGGAGTGCACCATCTGTAACACTGACCCTGAAGAGACCACTTTGGGGTCCATAATCACAGAAGACACACACAACATCATTTGTGAGTAGACCTGATACTCGTAATTGCTTCATCAATCTAAAACAAAAATGTTTTTATGGCTCTCTTTGGTAGACACAATTGGAACATAAAGTATAAAGAATATTTCAGTGTACCCAGGGCTTTGCTCAATAATATCTAAATAAGTCTTTTGATGCATGTTCCCCTTCCATTGTTCCTGATTTATGAGAACAAAGGAAATTGCCTACCAGCTTTCTACAATGAAGCACAGTATCCACATGTACACAAAGAAAGATAAATAGGGGCAATACTTGTTTCTGATGACCAAAGTCTACTTCTTAAATTAGGACCAAGCTCTGTGCTTCCCTTTGTGCTAGCTCAATGATCTGTTAGATTGGCCCAGTCCATCTCACAAAACTTCATCCTTAAAAAAATCCAACTTAGAAATGTCAGTCTCGATTAAGACAAAACAACATGCACATTTCCATCTGCTTAAAAGATGCTCAGTTTTCCCTGGAGGAAATGCACATACTGAATAACCAGAATGCTGCAAACAACAGGAGACACAGGAGTTTCAGTGCTCTCTTTGCACATTTCTATGAGGTGAGATGCGGAAAGAAGCATTTGGTTCTCTATGTGAATGCTCAAGTAGTCTGGCATTCGAGAATTTTACAGACACAGTAGGAGAAAACAAAACCAGCAAAGTAATAAAGCAGATTATATAACAACAACTTGGATTTTTTTAGTTCTCATATTGATACAAAGGTTCTATAAAAGCCCTGAAAAAACCGCCTAAATTAAGAGTTTTGCTGCAAGGACATGTAACTATATCTATAGGTTAAAATATATATGCCTGCATGTGGACTAAAAAAAAAAAAAATTCGTTCTCAAATGAGAACACAGATTTGTTTGGCAATATTGAAGACTGGAAGAAACGTGTATTCTTTGCAAGCCCTTGATAAGGGCCTGATGGTCAACAGTGGTTTAAAAATCCTAAGATATCCAAGCTACATCCATTTTTATGATTAACAAAACCTCAGAAGTCAAAAAGTGAAGAAAACAATAGTAACACTAGAAAAATCAAGTTGTCAGATTACAGATTTGATCCTTCAAGGCAGACATGAGCAATTCCAGTGAGGGGAGCAGGACCACTCCAGCATTCAAATGCTACCAGCATTGCTCCCTGTCTCCTGGGACAGGGCTGAGAACTTGCAGCATCTGAAGAACCTGGAAAAGCCTTTGGCACTAGGCTGCTCTCCAGTGCCCAGCACCTTCCTCCCACCGTGGTGGAGATGAGGAAAATCTCAACTCATGATTCAACACCTTTTTAAAGCAGGATAATCCTAACCAGTTTTGTGAATCCAATTCCAATCCCATTGCACATGCCTCAAGACCCTGAGCCGTTCTGAACACAATTTTCAGAATTATAGACATGCAGCTGCACATAATTATTGGAATTTGAATACTCAAACAGCTAAGCATCCATGTGGTTATTTCAGCATGCACATCATGATGAAATTATCTCACATTTTCCCAAAATACATCCCCCAGTCTTTAGAGAACCTTAATTTAGTTCAAACAGTATTTTCATGCATTATTATTTTTAGCTCACCCCATGAATTCGTTTTATTCACTTACTTGCTTTGACTAAAAGAGCTCCATTTGCTCACCTACCTTGAGTGCAGCTCTGGACTGCCATTGTTGTATTTACTGCCTCTTTCCCAGACACCAAAGTCTGGCACACGATAGGCTCTCTCCACACAAAACACAAGATTTTGGATAAAGGACACCTGTAGGAGAAAAAAAGTGACTGAAGGAAAATGAAAGCACAGTTTTTCTGTTTTTTCCAAAAGACAAAGTTGCTATTCCTTGTAACTGTTCTTTCCATCCTTTTCTGACTGAACCCAAAGAATGATGTTCCCAAGTTCAAATATTCTCTTTAAAACCAGTTCTTAATCACAATATGTTAAGAGCTCTCCCAACTGAGGTGCCAATGTGAATTTACGCAGAAGTTCCACCAAAGGCACGGATAAAAATTATTTCATATTCAAGACACATATCTGAAGAGCTCCAAAAAGGTGGTATTTTGATCTTTTCAAAAAAATTTATCCTAACGACATCAGAAACCAAAACAAAGTTAGAACACAGAAATCTTGGCGCTTTTTCTTAATTCATTTTAAGAGAATTGATATGCCAAAATTTTATTAAATTACCTCCAGATAATACATATTTATGCAGATTCAAACACACTCCTTTATAACATAAATTAAAATCTAAAACAATTTATTACAATTAAAATCTCCTCTTGGACCAACACATTTCAACTGAATACCAAAGTACTGAAGGGTATTTTAACGTATTTAAGGTATATTCAACTAGAGCTGGGAACTTATTTAAGCAGCTAATTTTTCCTGATTTATGCTGTTGAAAGAGACATTTGGAGTTGCTTGACTGTAGAAAAATGAAATTGAGCATAAGTTTTATAGTTCACTTTAAAGAGCCCACAGATTAGAGCTTAGAGAAAATTTAACCACAAGCTCGAGATTTACACTGGTTCATCCCCAAAGCAGGGATTCTATCCCCTCTCAACCAAATTATTCTAGGGAACTGTGGAAAAGAAAATATTACAATGGCTATAAACACAACCATATTGGGGAACTACAGAGAAGGATCCACTTTGCTCCAATCAAGTGATTTTTTTTTTTAATGAGTATATTGAAAGGTACTTGCTTCTATTTTAAGTTACCTGTATATACCTCTGTTTTGTCTTTTTTCTCCATTTTTCTTTGAATTTAAAACATTTACTATTTCAGATACACTCTTTATGCTAATACCAGTCCAGCAGCAATATTATAATTCTAGACACACTTGTCTCTCTCTGTATATAGCATGCCTCTGCTAAAATTTCACCATGGGGTGCACACGTACAATTATCTGCACACTACATTTTTTCATAGCTACTACTTTCAAGAAAGCCCTGGCTCACTCTTCAGCTATGCCCAGTATATTCATCGCTGTAATTCAGCACTTGGTTGTATTAAAATGAACTCTCTCTGAATTATGCCAGAAGACCCAAGGATTAAGAGCGTGGCTTTTCCCATGTCTATCAATAGCTGAAACTTATATGAAGAAGCAAATAGCACCACATAGAAATATATAACCTTACTGATTACATTTAACCAATGATGATATTTGGAACACAGGGAAAAAAGGGTCAATTACAGACATTTTATGACACTAACTAGGGTTTCCAAACAGCAGATTTACAGAAAAAAGCCATCAAATAGCTTGTTGCAAACCAAAATCTTCACAGAACAAATCATGCATATCACAGGCATGTAAATGCTATAACCAGACCAATGCTATGGCACTCACAGAAATTATGGGTTGTGTGTTAAGCTTGTTCATCCAAAGTTGAGCATGTGGAGATGGAAGTGTAATAAAGAGCACACACGCAGCATGGATGACTGCAAATGCTCCTGGTGCTGGTTAATGTGTAGCTAACTGCTCTCGTTCATTCACTCACACAATCATACACTGTTATCTTTGCTGTGGATGCAAAGATGCAATTAAATTAACGTTTCCACTGCCAACAGATGAACCAGAGGGTAACTCAGTGACAGCTGCCACGCCTGCCATCGAGAGGCAGCATTGCCTCTGAAGCCAAGAGCTCTGTGTACAAACATTCCCAGAGCCAGTTCGGCAAACAGCGCCCATCTGCCAGCACCCTGCGCCGCGCCAGCGCCGCTCCTCCGCGAGGGAAGGGCCTGCATCCAGCCT
>VZTA01012409.1:3880-104502 GCA_013398855.1 Mohoua ochrocephala | reverse complement strand
TTTTTTTTTTTTTTTTTTTTTTTGTCTCCTGTCTACTAGCCTTCAAAAGTAATTTGTTTTATATCTGTGAGAGAACATCTTGCAGGAAATGACATAAAGCTCAGTCAAATGAACTTATCAAAAGAGATGAGGTGTGACTTGATCTGAAGTGTGTAGGGACTTCTTTGTGGTAAGATTTTCTGTAATAAAAGTCTTGTTAATTTAGTGACAGGAAACATCAGAAGAACAAATGGGCAAAAGCTGCATGGGCAAATTAAAAATGAGATGTACATTTTTAATAGAATGAAAATCACTGGAAGAATTTACCCAGGAGTTAGTAAAGTATCCATGTCTTCTTATTACATATTTTAAAATTAAGATTTTAGATCTGTTTATATGTTCTTTACCAGATCTAAGCACAGGCAATCTCATGTTTCTTTTGGAAGAACTTTATAATTTGCTTAAATTTGAATACAACATCAAAAATTCATTCTGACAACTGCTGCATTTTAGAATACCATTCAGAGAAGAGCAAATGAGTGTTTTGCAAGTCGCTTAGGGGAGGCAAACAATTTTTTCCATTGCTCTTTTGTCAGTATCACAGGTATTCAGTCCAGAGCAGACGCTTGGTGAAATAATTGTATTTAATATCAGCATCAGGTCCTTAACCTAAAATCCTGTTTTAACAGGAGTTTTCTGAGCATTACACTGTAACCATAATGTAAGTGGAGGTCTGAGTATGTTTGTAATCAAGCTCTCACATGGAAGTAAACATCACATTACACTAATTACTTTTGTTAGGTGTGTGCATCTGATGATACAAACTTTTACTGACTGCCTCTGCTTTTGTTCTTAATGTCTTTGTTGTAGAGTAGTAGTACTTAAGTCTTATATTTCATTCAATTGTAGATATTTATGAACCACACTGTGACATAAGGTATTTTTTCTTGGTGTCCTCCCATCCGATAAAGCCATGACCTCAGTGAGCGATTTTGTATGATCAGTGCCATGGTGTTCCCTCTTCTGTATGCAGGAATCGGAGGAAACCATTTTTTTACAGTGAATAGTTTTTTTTAATCACCTGTCCTTCTAGTCAGAAGCCTCTTTCCTGTCAAAGGAGCATAAATCAAAATAAAGGGGTAAAAGAACATAATCTTGCAAGGTGGAAGAGTCAAGTAACAAAAAGCGTTTGTACAGATGCTCTTGACATGGAGGGGCATTAGTTATATTTAGATAAAGTTTCATCAGTAAGGAAGCTTTAATATATTTTTCTTACAAACACTGCATAAAAATACATAAATATTAATAATTTCTACCAATTTTGTAAAACCATCTTATGTTTTAAGAATTTAATTACCAAATTTGTGATCAAATAAAGTGAATAAAATGCAGTCAGGTATATGTTTCTATGTGTTTCTTCAGTGTGATGATTGACACAGCAAATAGCCTAAAAACTTAAAAGATAACTGGGCACAACTGGACTTCTTAATTGCACCAAGTTTGTTAAGCTTCATCAGAACTGATTTTTTTACTGTAGCGGTAGCATTGGTTGATTCTGTACACCAGTCTCTGAAGCTTGCGTTAAAGTACAGAAAGTAACCTAGTTTCTCATCTCCCTCTCATAATGAAAACACAAAGTAAAGGCCTTTTATAAGCGTATTTTGTAATGGAAATTTTAGCAGCCTTTTGAATGAACAATTATGTCTTTGTTTCCATGGAGCTAGCACTAAAATAGCTCAAAATCAATGTGGTGGCATTAAGAATCTTATGTTAGGCTTCTTTGGGGAACTTTCCACTTGTCCTGGTCAGGGCAATTTCAATTAAAGAAATTGTCAGCAAAATGTTAACTGATCAAAAGTAAAATTCTGGAGGGTATTTGTTTTATTGAAGCTTTTGTTAGTAAATGTTTTCTGTGCTCCTCCTTTCCCTGAAGCCTTCCCGTCATCAATAGGAAATGTTTCACTTTTGTGTATAAACACTGCAGTGGTAACTTCACTCTCAGTCTCTCACTTGCAGGAGGTATGTGATGAAACCCAGGAGTTTGGGGAAGTATATGTCTCTGTTTATTAAGAATTTTACTTGAACTCTTTGAAAAATTTTGGTTTCACCTTGTGAAATTGGAGTGGGAGTGGGATGGTGGTGTGGTGAGTTTATTTATTTATTTAAAGTTTGGGGTGATTAAACTGGGTTTTTATTTAGCTCTCTGTATGACTGTTTAGGATGTCTCTAAGTATAGAATCATAGAATCATTTAGATTGGAAAAGACCTTTAAGGTTATTGAGTCCAAACATTAACCTAGCACTGCCAAGTTCACCACTAAACCACGTCCTTCTGTTCCACACCTACGAGTCTTTTAAATACCTCTAAGGGTGGGGACTCAACCACGTCCCTGAGCAACCTGTTCCAATGCTCAATAACCTTTCCGTGAAGAATTTTTTCTGAAGAGTTTAGTGCTTCAAATCTCCTAGTTTTTCAGGTGGTAGAGCCTGAAACTGAAATCCTGAACCTGGTGGTTATTTCAGGATTGGTTTTTAGTCATCGATTTTCAGCATAAGGAGAGTAATTGCAAGTGACTAGTTGATACAGAAGGTGTTACGTGTTTCCACGTGTGGGAGTCAGTTTAAGGGTTTGAAATATCTTCTGTTGTTTTGTGGTCACTAATGACTGTGAAAGTATGTGTTTCTCTCATGGGATCTCGTTTGCTAAGGAAGAAGTTTCTTACTCTCCTCTCTTCCCACCCTGTTAAAACCTTTTCCCAGCACCAGCCCAGGGTTGCTGCATCTTTTCTTAAATGGAAAGAGAGCCCTTAACATAGATGTCACTCCTTGTTACCAGATTCTGATCTTTCTTTAGGAAAGTGTGAAGTTTGTATCACAGCAGGGAATATCAGAAGAAAACAAAAAGGAATTTGCTTTTTTTGTCCTCTTCCATTTTAACCACAGACTGGTAGCCCTAATGCATCATGTTAGAATATGTTATCAGATTGTTAAACACAGTAGCAGTAAAAAAAACCCCATCAAAACAAAAGCAAAACAAAACTTCAGGAAATCTGAGAAAATGACAGATGGATCCTAGACATATCCTTTATAGCTTGCAGAATAAAAGCAATGCATGTTTAATGTCAGATGTTTAACTAATTATTGCAAAGGATTTTAAAAAATGTTGCAGAGTAGGTATCCTAAACACCATGTAATGGCTGTTTTTTTTCTAGCTGAGTCACTGTAGACTATTGAGTCTGGCCAATCTGTAGTTCCTTTGTTTTCAGACCGTCTCGTACATACGGATTTGGGAGATACCTGGGGCTTCAGCAGCTGTGGCTCTTGAAAAGCCTTTCTAAGATTCCTGTTCTGTAGATGAGTAAGGCAGACGTGTGCTCTGAATACTTGCTGAAGCACCTGGTTGTCTGACCTTCATCCAGCCATCTTTTTTTTTTTTTTCCACTTGTTTGGTGCAGCCCTTGACTTTTCTCACTACCCAACTTTCAGCTCCAACCTTGGCTGTGTTCCTACCTTGCTCTTTGAATCAGGTTCATCCAGCTAGTGACTAGTGACTTTAACTGTTCAGTCTGACTGTGTTACATTAAAGTTCTGTAGCTGGAGAATCTTTGTTTAGCAAATAGTGAGAAGACAATAGTTGCAACTGTCATATATTTATCAAATATTTATTTATGCCAGTCGTCAAAATCCTTAAGAATCGGATCCGTGAGCCTGTATGAGTCAAACAATTTTACCTGCCCATTACACATCTTGAGGAGCCTGTGTGTACTTCCATACCTTTCCTAGCATCCTTCCTGTGCCTGAACTTGGCAATATGCATTCCTTATATATACCGTCTTCAGTTACCAAGTGTTGACTATATTCCCATTTTCAATGTGATGAATTCTGGACATCTTCAGGAAGTAAATATTTATGGAAAGAAAATAAATATTTGTAGAAAGAAATTGAGAAGCATGCTTAGTATCTGCAGTTAAGATCATTTCTGCATGTTATAAATGGCTATTTACTGAAGAGCTGAGAGGTTCATGTAGCTTATACTGCTAGTAGAACATTACAAAGATTTGTCAGTATGTTCAGCTTTGAACGTGTACTTTCAGAGTTTTCTCAGATTGGCTCTTGTGTTTCACAACCATTTGGAAGACTGCTCATATCTGGACAGTACTTTTGTAAAGACATCTTAATAGATTTGCTTAGTAACTATGTGGAATATTCTGCCTTCTGTAATTTGAAGCTTCCTGAGTTGTTGTTGTTGATTTTTACCCTTTGAGAAGATGGAAATTAGTTTTTTCCAGATTTGACAATTTCAAATTAAAAGGAAGGAAAAATACCCTATGATGCTCTAGTGGCCTAAAGCTTGTGTGTGAAACTGTAAGCATCTGACCATAATTGCTTTTGTTATAAAATGTCATAGGCATTTGCTCATTCATGTCTTTTGTCACATGATTTCTTCATGTTTTCACATCTTGTGAGTGCTAAGTCTAGTTTGGTTGTGACCTCATACATCTTAAAATGCCTTTTCTAAAGATGATCATATTTTAATTATTTTCACAGCATGCAACTTTAGACCTTGGACATTTTCATTTATTTATTAATTTTATTTATTTATTAATTTCATTTATTTATTTAATTTATTTTATTAAACATGATTACAAATTGATGTTAATTAATCAGATGAGAGCTTTGTGGGAATTTCTATTTAGTCTTCTAAGATATTTTAAATGTCTTGAGCTGAAAGAGCAAGGGTTATGGGACTTTTGATAATAGGGTACTTTACACCAACTTGATTTGCTTTAGCATACTTGCTGTGTTGTCATGTATTGTTAAAGATAGTTTGGATAACTGTTTCTTTTTTTTTTTTTTTCTTACCTGTGAGCATTAATGAAAGGGCATGCTGTCTTTCTTTTATTATGTTTCTCAGACGGTTAGGTATTTTTGTATGTAAACTTAGCCTTTTTTAAATACCTCGTCTATTGCAGGTTTTACATTTTTATTTTAATTGGAGTAACTCTGAAATCACTTCTTAGAGATGCAATTAGCGTGTCTTTTGTTGATTAACAGCACAGTAAGTTTGTTGGAATTCTAGCTAAAATCAGAGCAGATGTTATTAACAGAACCATTTCACATAGTAAGTGCACTTCAGTGTTTGTCAATATGAAGTCTCCTTTAAATGTACTCGTGCCCTAAGTGAATAATTTTCCTTAAGTGTATCCTGTGCCCACTGTGAGTCCATTTGTTCTGGTACAAGCCTAAAAAGTAGGGAAGCCATGACTATCTCTGCACCTCTGTTCTATGAAGTGAGCAAGATAGGATCTAAGAGTGTTCAATCCATGATACTGCAGTCTCAGATCTTTAACCCATTCCAAAACAAAACAGGCAAGAAAGTCACCCCCCAAAAATACTCCACCCAAGGCAATGTAATCTTAAATCAACCTCTGAGCTCTTTATAATCTTTATTTACTTTAAATTAAGTAAACAGCCTCCTGTAGTGCCAGTATAGAATGGTTGACATGGCCCTTAAACTGGAGTGAAAATTGACAAGGAAGTGTTTTTCCCTCTCTCTTACCTCATGAGTTCTCCCCATATTGCACATGGGGGTCTGTGGTTGGACTGAGGGCTGGCACAGCCTCCTTCAGCAGGGCCACTGCTACCAAAACCTCGGGTGGGGGGATTTGTGCAGGTGTCAAGATGCTCTTGCGTTGTGTTGCAGTAACTACTTAGCTTGGTTCGACAATCAGGTTAGGAGGGAGGCTGGTAAAAAAGCATCTTTATTAATGAGGGAAAAATCAAATTTAAATTTCTCAGTGTCAATCAAACCTGCAGTATGTTAGCAAAACGTGGATCTGAGTCATCAGCAAAGGGAGGGGGAAGTGTCTAGGCTAGATAACATTTGCATCAGTATTGTCACTGGTATTGAAAAGAGTATTATTTACAGTACTAGAGATTACTTTTCAACACAGAAGAGGCATTTGGAAGTTGTGTGACCGTACCTCAATGGATGATTCTTTCCACATAGAACTCCATAGGAGAAGTGTTTAGAAGTGAACCCTTGTCTCTGTGGGACTGAGGAGGGAGTGACATGTGCTGCTTAGGGTTATGTTAAAGTTAAGTTTGACACCAGAAGTTTCACTGGCACTTCTTGGAGGACAAATTGATACAGATTCAGGTGGTTTTAAGTGATAAATGTTTTTGATACTGCCATACTTCATTTGCAAACATTGTGGTTCTGAGTAGGTGTAATAACCTTGTTACAAAAAAGCTAGAGCATGCCCTGTTTTTCTTTGGTAGTGATGCCCACTTTTATGATCGAGCTATTAATTTTCTTCTGGTTGTTAAGAGCAGTCACAGTTTGGTTTGCAACTTTTCATGTGCTTTAATTGTGTTTAGCTAGTTATGACTAGATGCATTTTCTATTTTTTTTGTGGATTTTCCTGCTGCCTAGACAAATGAGAAATGTACAGGAAATACAGAAATGAAGAGTAATTGGTAAATTACTTAGACCTTCAGAGTCAGAACAAAGCCATCTTTTGTTTAAAAGATACAAAAAGTAGAAGAACTTAATCTGGCTACTGGTGGTCAAAGTCCTGGTAGTGCTATGGTTGGGAAAAGGTGGATTTTTTTCTCCCTCATGTATTTCTGTAAGTCTGTAACTTCTGTTATAAAGAGGATTTAAATGTGACATCTTTTGAGGAGGTAAACCCCAAATATATGGAAGTGTCCCAAGAAGAACTAATGGAATAATTAGTTGTTTTATTAACTGAAACAAGTGAAAGGGAAGTAGTTTATTTGGAGAACACCATTATGGTTATTGCCTGTATTCAGTAAGTTTAAAATATCATTAGATTTGCCATGTAATAAAAGTTGTGAGTAATACTGGAAGGAGAGATGCCTGAACTTTTGATCAAGATTTTACAGTCATTTTACTGACTATGTTCTTGCAAAGTTGTTCTCAACTGTTTACACATAGGATGAATTGGCATACTGCTTCTGATTATTATCTATTTGATTAAAGAGCACCGGAATAAATTTTCTATTTTGCCAGTTGATAATTGTTTCTGAAGACCTCACTTATGAAAGAGCTTTTATGGATTATGATTATTTAAATAGCTGTGCTTTTCCCATTTATATAACTGTTCCATTTCCTCTGAAGTAACATTTTCACCTAAATTAAGCGCTGATTCTGTTTTACACCAGACAAAAAGGGAAAACCATACTCTCCATGCTAATCATAATGAAGTAAGACATAGGCCTGTGGATATGTTTGCAAATATTTTAATGTAATTAAATTTTCTGTTGAATATTCAAAATAAAATAATGCCTTTCATAAGGTAAAAATACAGAATAGCAAAACAATACTTTCATATCGCCTTTCTCAAAGTATCTTTGTTGCTCTTTAACATTCACATGTGCATAATTCAATTTGGAGTGTTTAAAATGACATCTGAAAAGTCCTTTTGATCGATTCTGCTGGATTTATGGCATTAGACATTTTGAAAGGGTGAACTGTAACTATAGTTCCTTTTTATGTCTTATTCCCCTTTCTAAATTGTGTACGAAGTTGAAAATAACTGAATCCAGCCATTTGAGAAGACCTTGTTTAGAAGTTCTTTTATTTACTACTTAGTATTTTACACTTTTCCCCAAAACAAAAACGTGCTTGAGTTCTTTTGAGACGGTGAAAAACCAGTCAAATATCAAGTTTGACTGGTGTCTCATGTGAATGACTTCCAATTTGATTTGATTTTTTTTTCTTACATTCTCATTTAAGTGTGACTAGAATGCTGGGAGTTTTGGAGGGTTTTTTTGCATTTTTTAATAAGTTAGGTGCATTAAGTCCTTTGTGTTCAAATTTCTTTTCTAAAATATGATTGAAGAATATGTTAGGCATCACCAAACATAATTACTTCAAATGACAACTGATTATTTCAGAACCAAAGTCTTCGTTAATAAAACATGGTTACATAGAAGGACTGTGATTAAAAATGGTTTCTAATGTGATTGAAACCCTCTTTTCTTACAGACCCCTCCTTCTTTTTTTTAAAAAATTCTTCTTACTAATAAGTTGATAATTTGCTTCTGATGATTAGAGGCAAATCTTATTCATATACTGAGAAAAAAATTATCGTAAAATTTTTTGTACTTTGGCAATTTTTGAGGATTTTTAACTAAGCAGAGTACGAATTTCTCTTTTAATGCAATTAAGAACACTTGAATTTCCTCCACTATGTAAGATCTACCCTTGTAATTATTGACACTTCTTCTGTAGTTGTCTTGTAATCAAATCAAATGACATGTGATTTCGGTTTTACTCAGTTACATGATGCCTTGAAAAGAATGCTTAGTACAGATGGAGCTCTGTAATTAGGTTTGCAGATGGAGTGTTTGAAACTCAGACCACATTGATATTGTTTTCAAAATCTGACACTGAGTCTTAGAGAGAAGATAAAAGTGTTATCCTTAATATATCGTTAAGTGTTCCCTCCAAGCTTCATTAGTTTAGCGAATGATGAATAGGAATAGTATCAAAACATGGAAGAAGTGTTAAGGAATGATGGAGTATTTTGCTGAAAAAATATTGTTGCCTCTTCACCATATTTTTTGTAAGCACTTCTCTTGGCTGACTTTTTTTTTTTAGTGAACCAGCTAAGAGATAATGTGCTCATGAGAGGGAGGAGAGAGTTTATGATCCTAATTCTTTATTAGTAGAACTATCCTTTCATTTTAAATTTGGTTTAGCAATTATGTATAAATGTAGCTTATGATGGGAATCATGAATAGGAAGAGTTTGGTGTTGTTTACAGAGAAGTATACTGCTTATGTTACTACATTTATGTTGTGTACGTTATAAGAAGGTTTTTCAGAAGTCTATTTCCTCCTTATCTCATAGGGAGTAATAGAAGTTCTAACTTCATTTCATATCTGCTACCCTATATTAACTGTGCACTCTCACAGACATTATTATAAATGGCCTCGCAGTGATGCTAGCTTTGTGGAAAATGTTTTGGTTCTTAGTAGCAGTCAGAAAAGCAAATTAAATATAAGGAAGCATTAATAAGGAAAAATGAGCAATGCAAGAGTCATTTTTATGAAACTCTATAAATAAATAATATGTATGTATTTTGAATGTTGTATGAAATTCTGGTGATTTCCAGTCTCAAAAGAATATATTAGGACTAGCAAAAAATATGAAGGGTAAGAACTGTGATTAAACATAGATTTCAGATGAGGAGTGACTTAACGAAGTAGCATTGTTCAGCTTGGAAAAGAGATAACCAAGTGTATTTGAGATATAAGTGAATAAAAGGAAGAATGTGATAGAAAACACCTGAGTTCTGCTTTTCAAAATGCAAGTAGCAGAGGGCTGAGACTAAATAATCCTGTGGCAGGTGTGTAGCAAGATATTTTTACACAAATTGTGGAGAAAATGTGGGGCTCCTTACCATGGACTCTGAAGGCTCCGAAAAGTTGAGAGTTCAGAAACTGATCAGAGAAATTATTGAAGAGAATCTAGTGGCTTATTGGAACAAAGATGTTATGTCTGGAGCGAGAGGTTCCTGTGTCACAGGTAATGGGAGATTGGGACGCTCTAATGGAGAAAATTCAGCATATGCCCAGCCTATACTGTTACACTTTTTGTAGATACTCGGCCTCTTGTCACTGAGTTTCAAATGCTGGCATATTTCATGTAATGAAGATCCAACAGGCTTCTTACGTGAGGGAAACTGTCCACTACTAAATAGTTTCTTACACTTATTTATCTGCCTTTCAGTTTCCTCCTCTAAAATAATCCTTTGTGATTAGAGTTGTGTCTCCTGTATTACTGTGTAATACTGGCCTTTGTTCTGAACTGTGTTCTCATCTATAAGTTAAAGAACAGATTTTATTGGAGGAAGAACTACATAATAAATTAAGAAGAAGCTTGGGGGAAGACAATTAGGATGCACTTAAAGGTTTGTAAAACAATTCATTATGGTCTGTGTGGTGCCTCCTTTAGCAATTGAGGTTTTGGGTTTTATCATGGCACAAAAAAGATCTTAAATCATTAATGACAGCTAAAACCCTGTGGGAGTCCAGTCACAAACTAGAACAATTTTCTTACACTATTTGAGAGTTATTTAGAGAAGCAAAGGGGACAAATATTGACAAATCTGGTTAAGAAATCCTAGCCCTACAAAACTTGGTATCAGAAATTGCCCTTATAACCAAGGGGAGCTTCTTCTTGTAAGGATTTGAAAAGAATAAATTGGATTAGAAAAGTTTTAAGTGTTTTTAAAGCACAATTCCTGTCCTTTATCTTGTGCACTTTTGAGGACAAGAAAAATGTAACAAATAGTATAACTTGTCTTGATTTTGTTAAAGAAACGCAGAACCTTAAAGGATGTATGGACTGTCTTTGCTTGAAAATTTAACAGGCTACCGAAACTGAAAAGCATCAGGAGTTATATGGCCATTGTTAAGGAGTCTGGCTATTGATTTTTCCAGCCCTGACACCTTTAATTAATGTATATGTATTCTGCATTTTTTCACCTACTAGGCAACATTGTGCTTTTGCAAATTATGGTATTTCCTGAGAAATTATTGGGTTTGGTGACAACCAATTAGATTTAGAAGGGTTTTGCTAGCTATAAATTAAAATTTATATGGGAAAATGCACTTATCAAGGGAACAAAATAAGTTTTGAGGTAAAACCATACTGGTTTATACATTTGATTGTGCTTATTCATGAAATATAGTCAATGAGCATTTCAGTCTTAATAAGAATTAGGTAGATTGCACAGGAAGTCTTTGCTTAAGCTCCATTGATAAGTTTTAACTCTAAAATAGATATTGTTTTGTTATTATTTCCTGCAATCTATATATCTTTTTAATAGGGAAAATTCTGCTTGACACTTCCTCATTTACTGTTGGCTTTCACCTAGTTATGTCACATGCAGAGAATTAAATGGAACTGTATCACGTGTCCAATATTATTAGTTTTCTTTTCACTAAAGAGTCACTAAAGAGTCACTGTTCAGAAATGAGTGAGGGCTTTTCACTGTGCCAAACACCAGGTTGTTTTCTCCCATGTTAATTTTTTGGGGAAGAGGACTGCATGGTAAGTAGTTAATTAAAAATGAAAGATTGATGAAAATGAGCATGTTGAAATTGAATGTAGAGCTTCTCTGGTTGGTGATGAACATTGCCGCTGGAAAGTCTCAGAATGTTGATACCAACCAAAAACGTTACTACATATCTCAAAATTATTGATGCAAGCAGCAGGGTGTTGAGAATTAAGGACACTTTTCTTCCCATTACGCTCCTGCTTTTCAGCAAAACGAAGTTGAGGGTAAGACCAGTGCTGTGCACATCTCACTTCGGTGTTTGAGATCATTTGTACCTGGCATTGTGGTTTGCTTGGGCTACCACTCTGCCATTAATCATTGATGTACACCTACAGGCATCAGCTGTAAAATGGCACTGTCATAACTAAGTTCATTGGAGTAGTTCTGGTTTTAAATATTACATAGGCATGATTCATAGTTTCCAGGCTTTTAAGAGTTGTACAATGTTTTGTGACAAGAGGGAAATGAAACATTTCAAAATGAAAGCAGTGAAAGATCCTAAAGAAAACCAAAACTTAAGAGAGAGATGGACAACAGAAGGGGATACTTTAAAAATGAATTATTTAATTTTAGAAATTAAAGTAGGTAATAGATAGCTTAATAGAGAAATATAAGGAATTCCTTTTCTTACCAAACAACAGTGCAATGGTATTAAAAAAAAGCAAGCTGGGTTTGTGGCAAGTGGTATTTAGCAAAGCGGCACATAAGGGAGCTCCTGAATAGTGAGGAAAAACGGATAATGCCCTCAGAGAGCAACCACTTTGTCTTCCTGCTTGGACCTCATAGGAGAGAAGGGGACAATAAGAGAGCCTGCAGACTACTGGTTTTGGGTACAGACTAAGGGTCCATATATGATGGCTGCTTAGAAGAAGATAGTGGGCCAGTACATGGGGCTAGTGGCCTTTGTCCTGATGGCATGTCACTGTTTTTGTGATCTTAGCCGAAGTGTGTAGGTACCACACACACCATAATCCTCATGATCAACATCCTATGTCATGTTTTTCTTCTTGAATTATGTCCCCTTGATGTACCAGGGAACAATCCCACAGACTATTCTGAAATAAACCCCGTCATTTTCCAAGACTAAAATTCCATTAACTGTATTGTTGCAATTTATTCTAGTCACGGAATGCATCTGTGAGTTAACATACAAAATAAAAATTGCTTTGACAAGTATGTTTGGATAATAAAGGGATAAAATGAACAAACGAAAAATTTTTTAAAACCCCCAATTGTTCTGAGTTACTGGCAACTTCTGTTGACTAAAATTGTCTATCAGTATTTCTTGCAAATACATTCTGTTTGCTCCTGTATGTGAAGTTTGGAAAACAGGCATGTGTGCATTGAGGCATTTTTCAGTTGTTTTCTTTTAAAAACAGACATTGCTGTTTGCACAAACATGTTGTGTGATATTGTTTGCTGTGCAATACAAATTAGATTTAAATCGATGTGTAATTGCTGAAAATTTAATGTTTCTTAGAGTTTCTACTTTTTGGTGATGCTCTCTGGTAACTGTTAAACCTCTTCAAGGTTTGCTTTACAGAGATAAAATATCATTCAAATTACCTAAAAAAGAAAAAAACTCCAAAAGCTCCACATAGTTTGTGACTCTTGAAAAATAACTAAGGGATGCTGCTGACCTATTAGATTTGGCTGTGCAAATTTCAGCAGTGCAAGTGTGTAGTCTTATTAGTAGAAGAGGGTACAAAATTAGCTGCAAAAAACATTTATTTTTTCAGAATACATTTCGTTTGTGACTTTGGTAACTCTCAGTTATTTCAATTTCTTTTGCTTCTTTTCTGTCTTGGAAAAAAAGAAGATACTTTAAAGCAAAAACAACAACAACAACAAAAGCGTAATTCCAAAACACCACCAAGTAACTACTTGCTTTAAAATACACCTGGTTATTGAAACTAAGAAATTAGAAGCATGAGCTTATACTGTACTTGCATCTGTACCTTGATCTTAAAGTTATTTTTTAAAGTGGGAGAAGACAGGCAAGAATGGGCTATGAAGTATTGAAAGCAAAATGAACCAGTAATATCTGTTTAGTAATACTATTTTTCATGCTCTTTAAGCTGTGCTCATTTATCATCTTCTTTATAGTCCATAAAAATCAATTTTGAATTTTTGCTTTCAGACATGTGGCAAACCTAAGCTGCTTGGTTTTATTTATTAAAATAAATTGTTAGTAACTATTCCCTTTTTTGAGGTAAGAAAGTCCCTTATCTAACTGGCTGATCTCTTTTGTGATTAAGTCAAGATCAGAAGTAATTTATAGGAGAAACGGAACTAGATAAACCGAAAAAAGAAATTAGTTCCAAGTTTGAGAATAGTTTTAATTTTACTTCACTGAAAATAAACCTGCAAGTTTTGTTTCTTAGTCTTTAATTATTCAGGTTCAACATCTTGAACTAAAAGCTCATATACTCCTTTGGCCAAAAATGATTTGATGGAGATAACAAATCGGAAGAGTGTCTCCTTCTAGTGACACAAGAACAATAGACCAGGAGGAGGACTTCCGGGTTTGTGTTTTGGATTAGGTACTTTTATGTAAAATTCTTTTATCAGTCTTCATTTCTGTCAGAAGTGATTGGATTACTTTACAAATTCATTTAAGTGGGTAAGATTTGTCAAGTGTCACACTTTAAAAATCTTTTTTGCATCCCTACCATAAAAGGTAGGACTTTTTATTTCAAGGAATCTGAATCTTGTGCTAAAGAAGCTTTTATGAAGGCAGGTATTTGAACTTTATCACACTGATTCCTGTCCTACCCTAAAGTACTGTCTTTTACAGTTAGGTAAAGGACAGCTTAAGAAATTTGTGCCAAATAGACCATTTTGGTGGGGGTTTTTTGTTGTTTGTTTGTTTTGTTTTTTGTTTGGTTTGTGGTTTGGGGTGTTTTTTTTCTTTTTTCTCTTTAAGCCTCCACAATACTTAGAAAAGGTCTGACATTGTCAAGTACGTGTTTAAGAGAGAAGGGGAGAGAAGGAGTTGTAATTTTCTCCTAGCAAACTATTAAGTCAAACTACTAACTCTACGTTATACAGTCCTGTGGTCTGTCCAAGTGTAATTGATACTTGTCTCAGTACATCATATGTATATGCAGTTGATCTGCCACTGGAGTCCATCTGCCTGCAGGAGTATCCTCCTCCCTCAAAGGAAAATGTAAAAAAGTAAAGGTAAATCACTGAGATATTTTTAAGCTTGTATAATAACAAGCTCATTCTTGGAAGTACTAGGTGCTGACCATGTTACTTCATTTGTATTGTCTCTACAAGTATAAAAACCATTTGAATTCATTTCTCAGATTACTTTAAAATTGTCTATAGGCTTGCTAGGTAGCATTCCCTTAGTGACAAACTGCTGAGTATGTGCCATATATTATTCAGAGTAAAAATGTTTTTGAAGTTAAAATGAAGGAAGGCTCGTTTAAAAGGGATATGTTAATGTGCAGAATTACATCCTGTTGTAATGATTCACATGAGAATCGGTCTTTTTAGTGCTGTCATTTGGTTCTAAACCACATTGTGTGCACATTGGTTAAGATTTATCTGGCATAACTTTCGATGTGCCTGTCTGAACTCGTTGTCCTTTTATAGTCAGTAAAAAGTACTACATTCCCTGAAAAAGATTTATTTCATTCTGATGTTGCATCTAAAACCACTGAGATGAATCACTTCCCTCAAGCATCTTTTACTTTCCAATGATGGTAAAGAGAATTGTGAAAATTAGCCCAGATACACATAGCTGTAATTCAAATCTCTAGGGACTACCATTCACCAATTTAAATTTACCATTTAAAAATAAATAAAGAATATGTACCAGTTATGAAACATACCTTCTTAATGTTTTTTTTTAGGTGTGATTTTCTCTGTAGTTCTATTGATATATTTAGGTTAACAAGTGCATATGATCAGCACACATATCTGTCACTGAACAGTTTACTTTATTCCATTTAGCATTCTAAATGCTTTTGCCTAAAGAAATCTTCTTTCATGCAGTTGAAGAAGAATCTTCCTAAAATCTGAATTAATTGTTTAGAAATTTAATGGCTTGGTTAATGACCAGAAAATAGTAACTTGTTTTTTTCCTGCCTGGGTCCCCTACCGCTTTTGTCTGACAACTGTGTTTTAATGCTTATACAGTTGCCCTATCTTTATAAAAGAAACAGTAGCAGTCTGATTTCACATGTTTTGAATTCTCACTGGTGATTATGAAATCAGTTCAGTGTTGTTTTGTAGAAAAGATGTTCCAGTTTTGACAAGAATTATTCTTCAATGTTATATGATGGCTTTAGTTATCAAGAGTTAAATGTTTACTAATTTTCTCTTCAAAACAACTAATTGATTTGGGATTTTAAGAGATTTTCAATACTATTCCAGTAGGTTATTCTCAGCTCCTTTCCTGTGGAAACATGTGTCAAATGTTTCAACTGTTTTGCAATGTCTAAAAAGATAGAGGAGCGTCAGGGAGAGGAAGAGAAATAATAACTTTGTTTCCAAACTGGTTACCGCCTATATAGCTATAAAGAAAGGCTTTTTTTAATCTGGTTGTTTATGTATCTATTTGAACCTAAAATGCTTCGGTCCAAAACAGATGAGGATTGCTGTCATGTTGGCCGTGATATGCCTTCATTTATTTTTGCCTTCAGAAAAAGCAGAGCAAATGTGATAGTAGTTAATTAGGAGAGAGAATGTAGGAGTGGCTCGGTGCAGACTGGGCCTTGATGTGGTTAGGGCTGTAGTAATTATACTATTGTGATACTTGAATTTTTCAGTGGCACTGTCTGTCTAGTATTGGAATTCACATTCTTGATTTTTGTTTAAATAAATGCAAATAGGACTCAAACTTGAAGGAAGGTAGAAAATGCTTCTTTGACAGCAATTAATCTCTCTGCAAATTTAGAGATTTAAATGCCTGATGACTTTGGTTTATATAATTCTAACATACTTTCTTTAATCATTGCTGTCTACAGCTTCCTGAGGAAAGGAAGTGGAGAGGGAAGTTTCGAGCTCTTCTCCCTGGTATCCAGTGCCAGGATGCATGGGAATTGCTCAGAGCTGCATCAGGGGAGATTTAAATTGGATGTTAGGAAGCATTTCTTTATGAAGAAGGTGGTCAAACACTGGAACAGGCTTTCTGAAAAGATGTTTGATGCTCCAAGCCTATCAGTGTTTAAGAGGCATTTGGGTACTGCTGTTATCAAAATGCTTGAACTTTCAGATGGTCCCGGAGTGGTCAGGCCCATGGACCACGTGATTCTCCTAGGTCCCTTCCAACTGAAATATTCTATTCTCTGTTAATTTCAATCCATTCTTCCAAACTTGATTTGAAGAATCTGATACTAAAAAAATTGCAGTTTTCAAAAGTCAACAATTTAATTCTAGATGTTCAGCAGCACATATTTCATTGCATTTCAAGAAGTGGTATGAATATATTATCTGAGATATGTAGACAACTTCTCATGTTTGGGGCAGTATTTCTTCTCTGTTCATGATCAAAAGGGCATAGAAGACCTGCCTAAGTTCTGCAGAGATGTGGCAACTTGGGAAGAAACACTTGTATTGCATAGCATGATGAATGGCAGAAACTTACTGAGAACGGTCCCAATATTGCGGAAAATGGAGATTCCGAGTAAAGCAGCTGCACTTGAGAATGGTGGTGTAGGTTAAGGTCGGTTCTTGGAGCAATTTGCAAGGAGTGTCAACCTGTTGTTATAAACAATCTCAGCATGGGGAATGTGGTCTAACTTGCTTATTACTGGCAGTTCAGTACCACTTTGGGAGGAATTATTTGTTCACCACAGTCAACAAACCTGGAACCATGATCTGAGCATTAGGCTGGCGCTTCATTTCTTACAGCTGTGCTGTGAAAGATGCAGAATATGACAAAGTACAAGCAATGCTTCAAGATACTTAATCACAGCGAAAGCATGGTCTTTACTGAATATTAAATATTCCCTTGAAGAATGCAAAGACTTGGTGTTTGACATAAAAAAAGATTGTATTTGAGATGTATGAAAGAGCACTGATTTATGGTGTGGTATACTGGCTTCTGTAAGGATTTCTATCAAAGTGTTCATGTTGCACCCCAGCTGAAATTTGTCTTATTACAGAAATCTTCCACGTGCTATATTAAAAATAAGTTACTTTATGGAAGTATGATTTAACTTTTTGGTATGTGGTGTTGCATCCACAGTTTTACCCAACTTAGAAAGTTGCAAATTCATTATGAATATTTAGTTGCTTATTGGCAGTTTTTAATATGGCATAGTTCTTTGAAGCAGCACCCTCAGGGGCTCCAAGATCTCTTTTCTGGATGATAATATCAGGCTTTGGAGCCTGTCATCTTGTACACATGAGGAAAACTATAATAATGTGGTATTACTTTGCATTTACTAGTTTTGAATTTTTAAGCATTGTTGCCTGGAGAGTTGATATCAGAAAAATCTTTGCAGCTCTCAGTAGCTGGTGGTTTTTAACTGCATTTAATGATTTCTGCCTCTTCGGCAATGTTTGTCCTTTCATTAATGTCAGCACGTTACCAGCTCATTGTCACTGTGGTTCTCTGCCGGTTACCTCTCCCTGTTGTGGAGACTGGTTATTCCTTTTTACTTACTGTCTTCCTTGGGTAGTGCAGGTGCAGAAATGGTGTTAGAGGATACTTTTCTTGTAGTGAATGTTCTACTTCTTTTATTGGCTGAATGCCATTTGACTGTGCACATTGTGAAGCAGAGGTGACTGCTTTATTTCTTGAACACAAATTAACCACGTTCATTTATTTCTGTATCCTCATTTCACTTTTGTTTAGCTTTTCCTTGTCATCTTAGTCTTCTTTCTATCAAGACTATTAATTTTTTTAATTCATGTTGAATTTAGGATGACTACTTTAAAGAAGCAACCTCCCCCTGCCTTCCTAAATTTTTGCTATCATTGTCAATTAGTTCATTAATTTTTTTCCTTTATTAAGGAAGTTGATTTTAATGATAATTATGATAATTTTTACTGTCTGAAATATACTTAAACTGAAGGTAAGGGCAAATAAGAACATTTTAATGTTTTCTTTGGTGAAATAAGTGGTCACCCTGATGGACTATACATTTCTTGTTGCCAATTGTACAAGTAAAATAATTATAGCACCTCCTGGGTAGTCTGTAGCCCAGTAGAAGATTCTCCATAAAACCAATTTTATTAGCATTCAGTATATTTTTTGATGTAGATTTTCTGAGATGTTTTATAGAATGAGACATCTTGGTTTTAATAGTACTGAAACATCCTGTCACTTCAGACTGGCACCAGAGCTTCGTTTCAGTCTCTTAAATGTTACATATTAGTATATTGATTTACATAAGGAAGCAAATACAGTTTGATTTATTTTAGTCTTTAGTGTATTATTTCCATCTGTTTTACTCATTCTGTATTAGTTTATTAATTTAAATTAACTAGACTTTTACAATGAATAGTGTTTGAGGAAAGGAGATCAGTCTGTATTGCACCTCTTCATTCCAGCTGAGGCATTACTGGATTTTTCCTTGTTTTTAAGTCCATCTTATCAAAACCAAATGGTGGGATTCATGTCACCTAAATTAGATAGCATATCTAGTCTGAAGGTAGTATATCTAAATATTATTACAGAATTTTTGAGGTTGAGACAGAAATCTGGAAGTTCTCCGATCCAACCCCCCTGCAAAATCCAGGCTCGTTGTCCAGATCTGTGACTACATGGCTTTTGAATCTATCCAGTGATGAAGACTCCTCAGATACAGTTTTTCATCCTAGACATCCTCCACTGAAGGAAATGGAAGAAAGTAGATGCTTCCAGGAGGTGTTTAATTTCATCTTGGGAGAAGCATCTAAGACGCTTCCATTGAATGTCTTCTACACGTGGCTGTTTTACTTCTGTGTGTTTTTAACATAATCTCGGAGAGGATCATCCTGCTGAAGAGATACCTGAGAACACAACAGCCCAGATTGCTGATGAAGTATGCACAAGTTGCTACTGTTTTCAGAAATAGAAACTCCACCTGGGTTTCTTGAAAAGAGAGTCAAAACTCTCTGAAACTATTTCATGATTCTAAAGAATGACCGTAGAAATACTGTGCTTCTAATCTTGAATTTTTTTTTGCCTTCCTTTGGTACACATTATGTGTTTACCAAATATGCAAATATATGATATGCAGTCACAAGTTTTAAATTAAAGTACTAATTATAATTAGGATAATAGTTTTATTTGAATGCAATTAAATGTCTCAGGAGAACTAAGGAGGTAGTCAGTTTTTATATTTAGCATATTAGAAGCTTTTATGTTACAAAATTATAAATTGGTTATTAGCAATTAATTGATAGAGGAAAAAGTAATTTGAAAGTGAATAAAAAGTATGAATTAGGGTGGAAGCCAAAGATTGTCCTTGCTTACTTGTATTAATTGACTGAAGATTGGGTATGAAAGAAGTCTTTGAATATTTGGATAGGTTTAGCCATCAAAAAAAAGTTTGCATAGTATTTCAACTTGCTTATTTTTTAGAGTTTAATTTGAAGGCAATACCAACGGCTTTTAAATAGGCCACAGAATTGCCTTCTACGAAAAATGACTGTTGAAATTATGCACGTATAGGAGATAATTCTTTGAATATCTTTAAAACATGTTATTGAAATTTTAATTATATAACTCCATGAAACAAATAGAACAGAAATTCTTATAATTATTTTAGTATTAATTTATTCCATTATTTTGTGTAATATATTTACAGTTACTGAAATTAGTATTACTGACAGGCTGACGGAGTTGGTTTGTTCAGCCTGAAGAAGAGAGACTCCAGGGAGACCTTATAGCACCTTCCAGTAGCTAAAGGGGGCCTAAAAGAGAACTGTATGGGGAGTTTTTACAAGGGCATGTACTGATAGATTGAGGTGGGTAAGGCCTTTAACTGAAGGAGGGAAGGTCTAGATTAGATATTAGGAAGAAATTCTCTGGTGTGAGGGTGGTGAAGCACTGGAAGAGGTTGCCCGGAGAGATTGACCAAGGCTGGATGGGACTCGGAGTAACCTGGTCCAGTGGAAGCTTCCTGTCTGTGGCAGCGGGGTTGGAACTAGATGATCTTTAAGGTTCCTTCCAACCCAAGCCATTCTGTGACTCCATGACTCTATGAAATTTCACACAGGTGCTTTCAAAATACTAGGATAAAGTAGGATGCATGACAGTCAGGCTGTGTTTCCTTCAGAATTGAAAGATGTTTATACCATTAAAAGGGGATTTTTTTAAAACTAAATTTCATATTCCGTTCAGTAGGTTGTCTTGAGTTCTGCTTTTTTAAGGTACACAAGTGACTGATTGAAATTGTTGAATTCTATTCCTGAAAATATATTTGGTCTTGACTGTATTTTCTTTTGCTGGTTTGCTTTTCCCTCCCTCCTAATTCATGCCTGGTAGTTGTGCTATTTAATTGGAGCTCAGGACTGTGGATAATGTTTTGCCAGTACCTGGACAGACAGGAGTCAGGCTGTCGTTTCATCAGTACTGCTGTTAACTCACTTCTCATCCGAGTGCTTGTTCCACTCCTGGTGCAGTCTCTCCCTTGCACCAGCAGCAGGTTTCCTTGACCACACGATGACCTGATCTGTGGTATAGCAATGTAAGTTTTTCTGTGTCTGTGTTGGTCCAGAGCAGATCACTGATTCTTTTTCTGGGCATGACTGTTTGTGTGGGACAATGGAAAAGGCAGTAAGGTCTTCCAAACACATAACTGAGGGCAAATGTTGGCTTATATCAGGAGAAAAAGCTAAGTTAGTTTTAGTGTCTTTTTATTTTTGAGTAGGCAAATGGTGGAAAGCCTCAATTGCTTCTTGAGCTTTTCAGGTTCTGCACTACCTCTGTCTGGGCCAGGCTACCATTTAGATTACTTCATAAGAAGGAATACTTCAAATGTATTTTGATTTCATTTTATTGAGCTGCTGTATTCAGCACTGTGACAAAACTGAAGGTAGTGTTTTATGATATTAGTGTGTATATTTTTTACAAGCTTTGTTTTGCATAGCATGGTTGTTAATTTGCTCTTACAGAGCGTAGCTGTGAGTTTCTCTTATCAAAATTACTTCTCTAATCATGTAAAACATATTCTGTATTGGTCACAATGAAGGTATGAGACACTAAACTATGGATTTCTCATTGTAATGCTGTTCTTGTTTTCTTTTTTAGCTGGTTGGTGGCGAATTTGATCTAGAGATGAACTTTATAATCCAGGATGCAGAGAGCATCACATGCATGTCAGAGCTTTTGGAGCACTGTGATGTAACGTGCCAAGCAGAAATCTGGAGTATGTTCACTGCAATTCTACGTAAAAGTGTCCGTAATTTACAGACTAGCACGGAAGTTGGCTTAATTGAGCAGGTACTGCTGAAGATGAGTACTGTGGACGACATGATTGCAGGTATAAATTGCCAGCTGATAAAATAATTATTGCATTCTCGAGCTGTCAATGTTTTCTGATTATGGAAGGGTGTGGGATGTTTTGGTTTTTACTTAAAGTGATGTTTTCATTACTGCTATTGAATCAGAAGTACTTTTTTATTAATTTCAGGAAAATGTCAAAAATATGTTCTTAGTTTGAAATCTATGTAGATACATTGTGTAAAATAACTGGTTGTTAATTCATCTTAGAAGATATTGTTATCTTAGTGATTAAAAAAAAATTAACAGTTAAAAATGGTATGTTAGACTTTTTAACTACAAGGGAATATTTTAGTTTTTAAATACATTGGTCATTTTTAATTATGATGTCAGAATTGCTAGATCCATTTTAAACATAACCTCATCTGACAGCATAACAGATATTATTTATAGGTTTGAATGCTGGACATATGGATTATGTTAAACAGTCATTCCATAATGTATACCTGTGATCCCTGCAATATATTTTCATTTTTTATACTTGTGTGTTTTAACATCCTATAACTTTTTCCAGCAATAAACAAATAGCATGCTTTGTTTATTTACTGAAAATAAGTGATGAAGTCATTGCCCAGTTAAGCTTTTCATAGTATGTTTGAAGGAGTTTATGATATTCCACACTACATCCTCTCAATAACAGGGTACAGATTATATTCCCGATTGCTTGGATAAAGAGCAGGTTTGCTTATCACATTTAAATATGGCACCTGAAGAGATACCTATGATTGCTATTTGTTTTCCCAGAGGGAAAAAAGGGCAGTTTCTGTCAATACAGTGTGAAAGTAGTTCTTAATTTTTATGTGGTTTGTAACTGATGGTAGGATACTTATATTGTGAGGCATTTTTGAAATATATCAGAGGTTTACCTTCCATAATGCTGATATTTTAGTTGATGATCTGATTCCCGACACACGTACAGGTTTTGTGGAACAGTAAACTAGCAAGGATTCCAGATGAGAAGCAAGAAGATGATAACAGTAGGATGAAAACTGCATTACTGAGGAATGATTTTGTCCTTGGCTTTTTTTTTTTTTTTTTTTCAGTATAAATGCATTTGTAATATTAAGTATTTGAAAAAGCTACATTCTGTTTTTCAAAGCAAGTCATAATCAACATCTTGTTGACTAGAAACGTATCTGCAAATGCTAAAATCAAAAGTGTTGTGCTAAATACTGTACTGTGAAATTCAGACTGAAGTATAACAGACCAATAGATTCACAAATGATGGTTTTCACCAAATATATTTTGTTTTACAGTATTTGTAAGTATGTCAGAATAGTGTAAGGGTGAATATACTCTTTTCTTCCGTGGTAAATATAACACATTATAAGATGAGAACAAACATTTCTATCTTAAAGTTTTTCAGGGTTTTACTCATGGAAATAATGTTCTTACGTGAGCAATCACACCAGCGAAATTTGTCCAATTTAAGTTCCCCTAAGTGGTACTTCTATACGTGGCATACAAGACTGTAATGATGTCTCCATTAGAGAGATTTTTTTTTTTTTTAAACTGCCTGGCTAATTGTGGAAGTCAGAAATCAAGAGCATAGGATCTGGCTTTTAGGAGCATTTGGAAATTGAAAAATCACTCTGAATTTTCAGATATTAATATAAGCCAGGGGTAGTAAATTTAAAAAAAAAAAAAACAACCTAATGGATCCTCTACCTCATTAATCTTTTTTCTGAGAGTGGTCACACAGTGCTTCAGAAAGAGACCTTTTGCAGAAAAAACTTCAGTAAGCTTGCTCTTTGGCATGCTTACATGGATGAAGGGAGCACATATTTAATTTAAAATCAAAACTGAATATTGGAATTCTGATGACATTTTAGCTTTGCAGTGTGTTTCAAATTATTTGAATATTCTTCTATATATCATGAGCAGGGATTGAACAGAATCATGCTTCCTAGGGTTTTTCTCTGATAACTGTAAATAGATTATTTTTTTGATTTTTTTTTTTCTGAGCAAGACATGGAAGCAAACAAATTGATCATTTTGCTTTTATCTGTGATTTCTGTAAGCACCTTTAGTGCCCTTTTATAGGTGGTAATACGTCAGGAGTAACAAAAAAGGTCATGTAATAACTATATTTATATTAGGTAAAATCAGTGACGACTAATGCAGTATCTGTGTTCCCTAAGCTGCTGTGCAGAGGCTGAGGTCATAATTGCCAGCAGATGACTGTAGAACTGTTTTTCCTCAAATATTTCTATGAACTTCCCAAAGCCAGGAAATAAAGTAAGAAATTTTGTGTTAAAATGATTTTTAACGTTAAAGGGAGGATATTTTGAACAAGAGCTGTGTTAATTTTTACTTCTAGGAAGTTAGTACTGCTTTTTTCCCAAAACAGTTGCTAATACTCTGTCAGCCCAATGTTTTGAAATTGGCTTTTATCATCTCTAAAGGGTACAGATTTTCTGGTTTTTTGTTTTTTTTTGTTTTTTTTTTTTTTTGCAATTTGCTTCTCTGGGATTTGCTTGTTTGTTTTTAGGTCATCTCACTTGTTCCTTTGTGAAACACTTTGATTAGACCTAGATAGGATTTAAATAGACAAGACAGGCATAATGTCTGTTTTATGTTCTGACAGCACACTTTCAGGACCAGTCTAAATCTGAAGCCACTCTTCTCTGATTTTGTGAGAGTAAGACAGCAGCAAATAAACATGTACCCAAACTTTTGCAATGAGAAGTACTTTTCTGTCTGTTTAGATGAAGACTGTCAGATTCATGAGGTTCTGAGTGCTTTAAATACATCACTTTATGCGATTTTACAGATTCTGTGGTGAAAAATAAAAGCTTAATCACTTTGAAAGTCTCAATGGAAATCCAAATGGGTTCAATTTGCTTTCCAGAAGCATCACCTGTCAAAAGTAATTTTTGTACTGTGATAATCTGTTATACTGATATAGGGAATGGTCAGCCATTTTATCAATAGTTAAAGAGAAAATATTTTCATAGATGATTGGTGCTTTTAAAAAAAAAACAACAAAAAAAAACCCAGCTGCACAGGATCTTCCCTGAGGAATTCACTTTTTACAGTTCTCTGTTTTCAAGTGATGAGTAGTGAAGCAGGTCATGTGCTCTGAGGGACTCTTTGGGATAGTGTGTCTGTAGTCCCTTCTGGGAAGTCTGAACAGTGGATGGGAAAGTAGCCTGAACTCACAGACAGTAGATATGTCTCACCTAAGTCTCATTTTTTCCCCACAGTTCTGTTGTGGTGCTTAGGTAATTGTTCAAAAATTGCTGGGACTGAATTCATAAGCACTGAAACAGTTCCTAGTTTGCAAGCAACAATGTTGGGTTTTGACTGCTCTGTCATTAATGGGCTGTTAACAAGTTTTTCTCTTTCAACTCCTTCCATAAGAAAAACTGCAAAATTATCACATTCTGTATTTGCAACCTACGGAAATGAATTTTCACCAACAAAGGTTAAAATTCATAATTTCATGGCCATGTAATATTAAGAGGTTAAGGAGGCATGAGAGTAGTTTCCTGAAGTTTTCTTTCAAATGCTCTTTAATATGTCTTCTAAAGTTGGTGCCAGACCCTTCATTTTGATATATGTGCATTGTGACTTGAAAGACAGGCAGGCACTTTTTATATTGTGCTTTCATATTAAGTGACTGAATTAAGTATTGCTTCAAGGTTGCTGGTTAATTTATAGATCATATGAAAACTGCTTAGTATGAAAGTATTCAGAAGGTGCCATTAATAGAAATTAGAAATGCATTAAAAATGAGAAACTGCCTGTTTTCTCCTTCTGGACTTTATATTATTTTATACAATCTTGTTTCTGAAATGAGATCATGGACTCGAGTTATATATGTAATCTTATTTAATATTAAAAAAAAAAAAAGGAGTAGACATTGAAAAAATCCACTTGTAGTATGCTTTCTGACCTTTGTCCATTTATAGATGAGTGGATTATTAGGACTTATAAACCAGATGGGACTGACCCTTTTATGAGATTTCTAATAAGTATGAATAAAGTTATGTAATAGTTCTTTTTAAGTCTTTTTATATTGAGACAATAAACAAACCTTCTTTAGAGGAATTTACAACAATACCTTTAAATAGCCTTAAGTGCTTCAGCTTCCACAGATGTTGTTTGTTTTATCTTTCCTTGATACCTACTGGGCTTCAATCTTCCAGGTCATTATTTTACCCAGAGTTACATAATTAGAGAGCTTACATTTGTTTCTTTCCATCAATGTTTAATTCATTACTAATAAATATGTATTTCTGATGCCTGTAGGTTATCCACATCTTCAGTAGAAATAAGAATTTTTCTGTGCCATAAGGTAGTACAGAGCTGTAACAATGAAACAAAGCAGCACATGTTCAGTGATTTTTAAAACTTGCCAATCATTTCTGTGTTTGTATTAATTTGCACTTTTGTCATCTATGTTACAAGATTTTTTTTTTTAATGGTGTTCTGATTTTCACCGGACAACTTTGCTTCTACACAACATTTTTTTCTCTGTGAAGGAAGCAAAATGTGCAGTTTCTTGATGTGAAAAGCAAGCTGAAACTACAAAATAAGAATTGGGAAATTCTCAGCCAAAGATTAGTATTCACTTGTGCTTATTTCCTTTTTGAAGTGTTCAGTGTGTGACTGTTCCTAGTCTCTGATCATGTACAAGATGTGCAAATCACTGCCAGCTTCACATTGCAGGCTGGAGACTACAGAGAAGGGAGCAGGTAGTAGGGGAGCTGAGTCATAGAACTCACCACCATGAAAGACAAGGCATTTCGTTTTCTTAGCTATATTTCATTTTTCATAATTCTGTCACAAACGTACGTGGCACTGTTTTTAAAGGGAAGATTAAAGAAATGAGGAGGGGGAAAAAAAGAAATCTATATTTGGAGATTAGGACTATATTCAGAATTTGTGGTGAAAATATCTGCTAAGTTGCAGTGCTTTTCTTTTGCCTTTCCTGATATGCAGTTTCACTCACCAAATGGTTTACTATGTCTTCTGTAAATTAAATGATATTTCATTCTTCACACATGCCTTTTGCTTGCTAAGGATCTGAGGCTAGTTTCATAGTGGAAAAAGCTAAATAAATATTAATGCTTTTGCTCAAAAACACTTATATATGGATTTACAAAGAGAAAATTTGTTTAAAAACAAAATATGAATGTGAAATGTCTTTGAAAAGTATTGTTTCTCCTGAAAACTACTCTTTGTCAGCACTTGTAAGAGTCATCCTTTCACTAATGAACGAGGATAACATGCAGTCCTACAAAAAAAATGTAAGCTTATATGCAGAAAGTTATGTCTTCTACAAGTTTCAGCAGGGAGGCAAGAGCGGGGGTGAGGGAATTCTGTAATTGTTGAACAGATTGGGAAAGTGTGTCAATGCTGATTCTGTTGTGTCATAGCTCTTTTGTTTTGAAAACTCTGTACTTCACTGCTTGATCTTTGAATTAAATTCTTATGCCTCATCTGTGAAGATGAGCAAATTGGTTTTCCTCCTGCTAGAGGAAGTAGTAATTCTTGTTAGTATATTTTATTGCAGAAAAAAGTGTGGAGTATAAAGAAAGGTTCAGCATCCAACCAGCTAACAAATTCTTAAAATGAAATTCTGGGGTTTTAAATAAAAATTCAAGCACTACCAGTAATTTTAAACCTGATACTCTCTGAAAGGAAGACTCTGTTTAATGTTCTTACTGTAAAATTTTAAGAGTATTGAGATGTTGTAATGAAAGCTGTATTCCATAAGCTTGTTAGCAATTTTGATCACTTCTTTTTATTGTGCTCTTTATTTTCTCACTATGATTTTTGGGGTTTTTTCCTTTTTTTTTTTTTTTTTTTTTTTTTTTTTGTTTTGCTATTGCTTGGTTTGATTGCTGGGTTGTTGTTTGATTGGTTTTGTGGGGTTTTTGTTGGTTTGGGTTTTTTTTGCGGGGGCCAGAGGGAGGTGTCATTTTTCTTTTATTTTCCCCTGGCCTTTCATTACAGTAAAGATCAGAAGCATTATCACTGTAACAAAAATGTGGGAATGATACAACTTATAGTATAAAATGTTGGGTTTAGGTTAATGTAAAGCATCTCTTAGGTCAAAATTTTTTGAAAAATATTAACTTCAGAGGAAGGAAGGAACTCTAATCCCAAAAAATATGCAGCAGGAAGGAGAAGTTTATAATGTACGATGAATGTTGTGAAATGGGAAGAATTAATGCTTCGTAAATGTAATACTTTTTTCAAAGTGTGATGCAAAATTTCAAACTGTACATGTAACTTTTTCTTTCTAAAAAGGATAAAACAGTGAGAATATGAAATCCTTTGTAAAATATTTAATTCAAGTAAGTTGGATTTTTAGAATTTGTGAATACCCTTAAAGGTATTAATTTTTTCAGCTTTTTTTTTGTGTGTGTGTCAAAGAAATGAAATTCAGAGTTCAGAATAACTTTATTTTCCTTTGAAGATCTCCTAGTTGATATGTTGGGGGTTCTTGCCAGCTACAGCATCACTGTCAAGGAGTTGAAGCTTTTGTTCAGCATGCTTCGAGGCGAAAATGGAATCTGGGTAAGCTGTGATCAGATAAAACATTAAGTGTCATTCCATTAGAGTCTGAAGTTAACATAAAATGTCTCCTGGGACATTTAAACTTGAATTTGTTTTCTCATGTTGACTGAACATATGTTTAAGAAGTATTTTTGCTAGCTGTTTTAGAGTTAATTTGCTCTGTTGTTTGAAAACTGTCCACTTTCCATTGTACCCTAGAGAGTACAAAAATGGTTGTATTGACTTTTGTGCAATTTTCTTTTTTTCACAGCCAAGACATGCAGTTAAATTATTATCAGTCCTTAATCAGATGCCACAGAGACATGGGCCTGACACCTTTTTCAACTTCCCAGGCTGTAGTGCTGCAGTAAGTTTTCAACCAAAATACTACGATTTTAGGAATGAATAAAGAGCTCATCATTTGCATGTCCCTTAATTTGGTTTCAGAAATTCTTGAAAAGGAAATGAGAGGGGAAATACATGTTTGAGTAGCATAGACATTGCCTTCCACAGACTTACAAGGTAGCCGTGTTGTTGAGGGGATGGAATGTCAAGCAGCAGATTTTGATCTGGGGAAGTTACTGTAGAAGGGAAACCTGAAAATTCCAAAGAATGGTGTTATTTTATTAGAATAATGTAATCAATATTATATAAAGGAGAGAGTTGAGGAAAATCAAGCAATGAGCTTGTCCATATCATCTCGGTTTACAGTGACTGCTTAGTCATAAATTTTTATTATAAAGTTTTCATTTTTTCTGAATTCCATCAGCTGTTTCCTTTCCATCAAGGTAGTGATTTGAGTGCAGTCTGCTTCTGACTTTTTGAGATAACTTAAAATGGTGAAATTGTATTCCTTTCCAAACCTTCCCAAGTGGGTATTCCCTCTTCCATTCACTGCATGTACTTTGAAACAAACCCTTACAAATAAATTCAAGTATTGTGTACAGATTTATAGATTATTGAGAGAGTAAATAGAAATTGTTAATAATGGGAGATAGAAATCTGAGGTACAGTTCCATTCTGGTATGGAATGGTATATGCTTAGGTAGGACTTGGAATCTACTAACAGAAAATAATCCTCGGATTCCTATTTCCTCATGCCAGTGCATGAAGGCTGCTCTACTTGCATTTCATCCATCAGTGGCACTGATAATTTTCTTTAAGCACAAACGACTACGTCCGTTCCTTGTGAACAGACTTGTCAGAGTGGCAGATTGCATCAGGGAAGTAAAATGGCTGATAATCACTGTTTTACACCTGGGTTATTTTTTGCTAGATTACTTCTTTGATCTTGTTTGATATCCAGCCTTATAAACAGATGTGTCAGCAAAATGCACAGGGCGGATTGTGTAAAGAATTAATTACTAAGTTTTGAAAGGGAAAGTTTCATTATCTCCTGCTAGATTAAAACCACAGTTAACCTCTCTTACAAGTACTTGCAGCAGCAAGACAGCTGTTGCAGAATATGAATGTCTACAGCGATGCATACTGCTTTGACATTTCTGGGCTTCAGAGGCAAACCCTGATGAAATTTCTCTCTTAAATTTAATTTTGTATCAGAGGTTCAAAAAAGGTTTTACACGGGAAGAATTTCAAATAGTCCTCCCTGTCCAAATATGTGCGTCAATAACAGGAGTTCTTGATTGAAATGCAGAGTCTCTTTCCTTTGTTTGGATCCTTCCAGGATCTTGTTTCACATACCACTCATGATGGACTGCACACCTGTAAATCAAGAAATATGAGTTTCAAATTTACACTTTATTAGTGCATGTTGGATTACACTATGAAGTTCTGAAGAGGATACATCCTGTGAAGTGGACCAAGAGCAGATATTTATAAAATGACCCCCCAAAAAAAGCACTTCATTAGAAGAAAGAGACTGGGCAGGACCTAGTTTACTAGCACTGAGTTCGTTTTCAGGTGTGATGCACAATGTTGACATCAGACAGAGAAACAGCATAACTTTTAACTGTCATGATAAATATGAGGTTGGCCCTCTTTAAAGTGAAGTGCATGCTCCTTGTATATCCAAGACTTCAGTGGCAGTATGGAGGAGCCAAGAGTCTACTGAACCAGTCTATGGATATGCTGCTGAGAGCTGCTTCATTTTCCCAGCTGCAGGGCTCTTCCCAGTGCTGTATTACATCTCTACCAGTCTGTGCAGGTAGCACGTGAGTCACTCCAGTCGGAGGACACCCTGTGGTGGTGGTACTACTACTCCCAGGTGTTCTTATTTGTCATCAAGCAGCTCTTCTGCTTCAGGCAGGAAACTGCCTCTCAGGGGGCAGGAGCCATATCCCAGAGGTGTTCCTTGAAATGTTTAGTTTTAGTTTTAACAATGAATCTCTATTTTGTTATCTGTTGATTAATTTGATTTTATATTTAAGTTTATTGCTGAGATTAATAATTATTAAAAGCTGAATTTATAGTTTAATTTCTGCAGAAGTAATTTTTCTACTTTTATTCTGTTAATATTTCCCGTTCACGAATTTAATTTTGTGTCCTCTCTTGATAGAATTTATGTAGTTAAAAGCTTAAATATTTCAAAATAGATAGAAAAGTAATGCATTTATTGAAAAGCACTACTCAAAGGTTTTTTTCTATATTTTATATTTGAAAGTTAAAGCAGATCTACAGATCTAGAATGGCACAGGATTTTAGAAAGGCATTACTTTTAATAGTATTTCTCAAAAAACTAATTTTTTGTTTCTTTTTTTTTTCCCCTCCTTTCAGGCAATTGCATTGCCTCCTATTGCTAAGTGGCCTTATCAAAATGGGTTTACTCTTAACACCTGGTTTCGTATGGATCCACTAAACAATATCAATGTAGATAAGGATAAACCCTATCTCTATTGGTAAGTAGCTTGTAATGCTGCAGTTATAGTTTGTTCTGGCTTCCTAACAATGATTAATCTTTCTCATTCTTTTTAGTTTCTGATATGCTTTCCCCCTGCCCCCACCAAATATCTACAGATTTTAATGGCTGCTCACTGTATATAAATTCTTAGAAAGCCATCTGTCCTTGTAGATAAACCATAAAATCTAGTGTGGTGGTTTCTTTAGGAATTCTAAAAGATATTATTTCTTAGAGCTGTAAGCTGAGAATGTTGTCATATTTTCTGTTTGGTGGTAAAGATCCTCAGCTGATGTCAGTACTACAAAATACATCTGTTAAACTCAGAGCGCACCATTTGCACGTTAGCTAAAGGTAATAGAAAGTACATCTATGAATATTAAAATGGCTTACTGATCACCTGCTCTGCAAAAATGTGAAAGGCTAATGTGAATGTAATGCATGCAAAAGAAACTGAATATAACAATCTCAGAAGGAAATCACAGAATCGCAGAATATGTTGAGTTGGAAGGAAGCCGCCAGGATCATTGAGTCCAACTCTTAGCCCTGCACAGGACCATCCCCATCACACCATGTGCGTGAGAGCAGTGTCCAAACCCTTCTTGAACTTTGTCAGGCTTGGTGTTGTGACCGCTTCCCTGGGGAGCCTGTTCCAGTGCCCAACCATCCCCTGGGTGAAAAACCTTTCCCTAATATCCAACCTAACCCTCCCCTGACACAACTTCAGGTCATTCCTGTCACTGGTCACCAGAGAGAAGAGATCAGTGCCTGCCCCTCCTCTTCCCCTCACGAGGAAGTTGCAGACTGCAATGAGGTCTTCCCTCAGTCTCCTCTTCTCCAGGCTGAAGAGACCAAGTGACCTCAGCCACTCCTTGTATGGCTTCCCCTCAAGGCCCTTCACCATCCTCATGGCCCTCCTTCAGACACTCTCTAATAGTTTAATGCCTTTATAATATTGTGGCACCCAGAACTGCCCCCAGCACTCGAGGTGAGGCCGCCCCAGTGCAGAGCAGAGTGGGACAATCCCCTCCCTTGCACAGCTGGCGATGCTGTGCCTGATGCCCCCCAGGACACGCCTGGCCCTCCTGGCTGCCAGGGCACTGCTGACTCGTGTTCAGCTTGCCATCGACCAGGACCCCCAAATCCCTTTCCATGGTGCTGCTTTCCAGCATCTCATTCCCCAGTCTGTCCGTACATGCAGGGTTGCCCCATTCCAGGTGCAGAATCCGGCTCTTTCCCTTGTTGAATTTCATATAATTGGTGATGGCCCAGTCCCCTTATTTGTCGGAGTCTCTCTGCATGGCCTTGCTGCCTTCAAAGGAGTCAACACCTCCTCACAGTTTTGTACTATCTGCAAACTTGCTTTTTTCCCTGCCAGTCTTGCAACCAAGTCATTTATGAAAATGCTGAAGAGCACAGGGCCTAAGATGTAGCCCTGCAGACCCCACTAGTGACAGGAACAATGCAAATTCTTATAATTTTTATATAGTGGATTAACCCAAGCTCTAATTAATAATTCAAAATAGGTAAAATATCCGTCTAAACTTTACACAGATTTCGGAATTTGCCATGGGAAGGCTTATGTCATATGCAACCACCACCAAGAGAAAGATACCAAAATAAACATTTATTTTCTTTCAACATGTTTTTTGGTCATGCAATATCTTTTTCAGTTTAACTAGGTGAAAAATGTGTAATATAAATAACTCTAGGCTTTAGGTGAGTGCAGTGTCTTTGTGGTGTGAGACAGCAGCTACATCAGCTCAGCCATGATGTGAAAACTGATTCTGAAAACTGGAGAAGGGAAGCAAGGAAATGCTTTCACATTTGCCAAATGTGAAGGAGATTTGTCACTATTCTGTTATTAGGGACATGCTAAACCCTGCTTCAAGAACTGTAAGCCAATTTGGTTTTTTCTAAAAAAATAGTTTTAATTATCTCTGAGGATGATGTTGGGCAGCTGCTGACAGTCTATTAACACTTGTGTATTGGAACAGTATTGTAGCTATCTTACCAATTATAAACTGAGTGTGACGATCCTGGAAGAAAATTAGAAGTCTGACATTTGCATGAACAATAAATAACAACAAGGCAGAGCACTCAAATTCAAAGGGTAAGGTAAAAGAATTCTGTAGCAGAAATTTTAGTATCAAGCCAACCAACGTCATATACTTAGCAGTGGATAATGGGTGCCATGCTTACGGAATGAGCAGTTATATATTAGAAAGCAGAAATTACAGCAGGATGTTAAGGATTGTTGTAGGTTACAAACTGACCATAAAATCCATTTTCATGGCTCTAGCTGAAAGAGCTAATGTGATCTTTTTAAGGATAGTCTGAACAAACAGAGAAGATAATAAAGGTTGCCTTCCTGAAATCTTGGCAAGAGCATTACTGGAATGCCATTTACAGTTAAGAATTGCTATTTCTTTTAAGAGACTATGGGAAAAACTGGTATTATTGAGAAAACACTTGGGATTCAACTGTCCCCTGGAAAAAACATTTTATAATAAATAATTTTTTTTAAAATCTGAGATCCAGTGGGTAGACCGTAAAATAAGAAAATTCAAACTTTTAGATACACAGAGCTATGGTCACTTTAACAATCACAGTTATAAGATACAGTAAAATAATAATAATCATCCTCATCATAGTTTAATAGATTGTTGGAAATGTTTCTTTAAAAATAAGGTGTAGATTCTTTGTCATAAAGACACTGCAAATTTAGATATTTAGGGCTAGCCTTAAGCATGCTCAACTCTCCACCCTCTTAATCAATTTGCTTCTTTCTACTAAAAAAAGGGATGGGTGACATAATTATTAAGTAAGGCCTGGAATTAGATATGGTCAATCCAGATGCTAAGACTGATTTTCAGTGGGGGTTTTTGTGGCTTTTAATTTTTTATTTTTTAAGATGTGCTTTCTTTCAGATTATGTATCAGCTACTGTAAAAGAATTAGAAAGTGAACTGAGGCTGGGTTGTCATAATTGCATTTTGTCCATAAAACATCCAAGTGCTTCCACAAGCATTGAATGGAAGAACAGCTAAAACTTTTGAAAGTGCATTCTACATTTTAATTTTACAGATGTAGAGACAAGAAGGAAAAAAAAACCAACCCAACCAAAAATCAAGCTGTCTAGTATTTTCAGACTTTCTCCAGGCAGGGCTTATGATAATAGAGATAATGCAGAGCAGTTGCAAAAGCATATAGTGGAATTCCAAAGTTAGTAGAAAGCAAATTTCACCCACACCTTTCAGGCAAGAATGAATTAATATCTTCTCAGTATCAGTACTATGATCATATGTTAAATTGCTCATAAAATCATAAGCTAAAGAAACTGGAATCCCTAAACAGTTCCACTGGTGGATGGAAGAATGCTCTCTTGCTATTGAAGTGTAATAACATTCAGTAGCTGCTTTGAGAAACTGGTTGAAATGAAACATAATTGTAAAGGTTATATGAACAAACTGTAGTAAAATTATGTTCCAGCTGCTATGGGAGGTAATTTAAGGCTCATAAAACCATATGGTTGTTGACGGTACTGCTCTTGTTGTCTCCAAGCATTTCATCTTTGGATGTGGCAAATTCTGCACGCGTAGGTAATTGGCAAGAGAATTTCTTTGCAATATCCTAGAGACCAATCCTAGCCTACATTACCTTTGGCAAGAAAGAAAATGTGAAGATTAATATTATATAGTGTGATGTTGAGGTAAACAGAACATATTTGAGTACTCAGTTTCTTAACTACTGTTGTATTAGAATTCTAATTAATTTAGAGGGAAATAAGTAAAATCTTGAGTAAGTTCCATGTTTCTAAAATCATTCATTCTATTCCAAGACAAAGAGCCCTGCTAAGAAATGAGAAGTTTTTTTCATTATTTCATTGCTTTCTGATGTTCGTGCTGAACTCCAGGAAGTTACACACATGACAACTCAGTGTTTAAAATTTTAGGAGCAGTCTGATGTGACCATAATGGTGATAAAATCAGCCCAGTAACCAGGGGGGATAGGAAAGGGAAAAAATTTAAAGATGTAGGCATTTCTTCAAGAGATATTCTTTATTTCTAAAGGCTTTCTAGCTCTTGTTCAAAGTAGTTCAAAGTAGTAGGATGCATTTTACACAATGGTAATAATGTTTTATCAGGTAAGAACATGGTATTTTCAGTGGTTGGCTGTTGGTAATTTAAAATAAAAGATTATATTTGACATCTCTAATCAAATAATGCAACATCATATGTCAGAACATTGTGAATCTGTATGTTGTTTTAATATCCTCCAGAATGGGATTCTGTTAAACCAAAATCATTTTAGACTGTAGAGATGACTTACATTGCAGAGAAACGAATTTGGCATCGTGAGAGATACAGTTACCTGCTGAAAAGTTCTTTGAATGGCATAAGGCTCTAAGGAGATAAATCAAAGTCTCAAACTATCTCACAACACATTCAGTTGTTCTAATTGTAAGTGCTGTATTTTGGTTTTTTAACCTTCATTTTATTGTCCAAAATTCAGGGCTGTGGTTGTGCAGGTTGTGTGTATGGGTGATGCAGATTGTATATATATATATATGAGTGATATTCTTCCACAAGGCTGTTCACTGCTCCTTTTGTTGAGGCGTATAGCTGCCTGTGGGGTCACTGTGGAAGCCAGATCATTGGCATGATCCAGATTAAAAATAGTCTTCAAAAGATGAAAGGGAATGGCAGCGTTATGAAGTGTCTTCACTGTTGAGATCAGTGATAATGGACAGCATGTAATATTTCTCTTCATTCTTAGGTTATGTCTTAGGTTTATTTAGAGAGGACATTTTTCGTTTATTAAAGAAGAGCTTTTTTTTTCCCTTTTTGCAAGGAGAATTCTATGGAAACTCTTAGTAAAGGCAGTGGCAGGGAATAATGCTCCTTTTCAGCACAACAGCTTGAAGGGAGAGAGAGCTGTGTACAATGTAGAGAAGCAGATGAATGAATGAGGAAGACACAGCCTGAATTTGGGAAAAAAAAGATATATACTATATATACTTCAACACTGAAAGTACAAAATTCTGTGCAAGGACCCATTAGGGTGCAGAAAAATCATCTGTAGGTGTTATTGCTCCTGTTCTGTTTAATCTGTTTTTAAAATTTAATAAAAGTATTTTAATTCATTAAAACAAAAGTGGTTTTCTAGAATTTGAGGATTTTAATGTCTCTTTTTTACCTCCTTTACAAATTCCCCCACCGGAGATGAATGTCTAAGCCCTGATCACCTCAGAGTCTAATCGCAACACCTATCTTGTAAAGAGTTTATTTTTTCATAAGGTCGTGGTTTATCAACTATTTTTTTTGACAGTGAGCAAAGAAGAAAATCTGATTCTCTCCTTAAATAATGTACACATGCAGATTTAACTGTAAGTTTCTGAAGATGGAATAAGTTCCACAAATATGCAAATTTTTCTATATGAAAATGAAGATTGTGTAGTAGGGTAGACCAAAAATAGACAATTTCAGCAGCTATTAAAGAAGATGGAAGATGATATTTGAACTTGGTGTTTGCATGAACCTTTCACCTCTTAATATTCCTAGAAAAAAATTGGTAAAAGTGTTTGAAGAAAAAGTTGCAGCAAAGAAACTATTTAAAGCATTATTATTGCAATAACATAAAATTATTTTATAAGTTAGCTACATTAAGAGAATGAGAAAGTATTAATTAGTGGGCTACGGGATTTTGTACAAATGCTCAAAATTAGTAGTGTCTTTTTTCTTATATTTGCAAAGCTTCATTTCAGAATTCATAGATGAAATTCACCATCTAGACCTTGTATTTCAGCCATTGGTTATTTATTAAAGAAAAGTCTAGAAGCTGTATAAAGTTGCTCCATATTATTGATAGCAAACTGCTCTTTATATATATATTGTACTTCGCTTTTCGGAAGAGATTAAGCAGCATAGCTGTAGATATGGACTTGCCCTTTTTAAATTGTTCTGTGAATGTCATTCACGGACTTTCACCAGTTACCTTTGTAAAGTGTTTTTTTAAGAAGTCCAGAATTGCTCTTTAAATTGCTTCTGATTTCAAATATAAGTGGAGAAATGTATGAGCTTTCTGCGTTATCTTTCTTTATGATATTTGTCACAAGAAAGGTTGGAAATCCTTGTTAAACTTACTTTCTTAAAATTTCAGTCCTTTATCCATTTAACAAATGAAAATAAATCCACAACTCAGATGATTAAAACTTCATAGATCATTAGCAAATTAATTCATAAGTCTGAAAAATAATTCCTGTGCCTAATAATAATCTTGAATCCAAATTTGTATGTCATACCAGCTGCATTATTCTCTGAAACCCCCAAAATTGCAAGGCATCTCATACTTGTTCTGTAATGGATATTTCTTCACAGCTTTAATCAGATATGTTATTTTAAATGATGATTAATTAAGAAACTGGGGGTGAAACATGATAATATAATACTTACTATCTTGGATTTTAGGGAAAAAAAAAGTACTGATTTTTAAAATGCAGTCTGTAATTAATTAAGTGCTGAAGGTGAGTAGCTCCCCAAAAAGAATGGTGGAAGAAAATTAGACTCACCATTCCAGGTACAAATATATTTTCTTTTTCATGGCAATTTAAAGTAGTATTTGGACCGTTTCATTTTACAGTAATTCCCCTTTTCTCAATTTCATTCATAATTCCTTCTTTTCAGTTTCCGCACTAGCAAAGGTGTTGGGTATTCTGCTCATTTTGTTGGCAACTGCTTAATAGTTACGTCGTTGAAGTCGAAAGGCAAAGGTTTCCAGCACTGTGTGAAGTACGACTTTCAGCCACGCAAGGTGAGCAAAGGGGTATTTACAGTGAAGAATAACACTGAAGATGTGATGGCATGCTGCTGGGAGGAGGGCTAAAATCCCTTTAGTGCCGTAGTGTTACTGATAATTTCTTCTTTATAAGTAACTGCTCTAATGGTCATGCAAAGTTACAGTTCAGAATCAATTCAAGAAAAATGTAATAATTTATAGGGTAGCGCTTCTATAAAGTCAGCTAGCTTTTCAAAATTACTGCTTAATTAGCTTCAGATAGAGAGGATTTTCGAGTACTTGTAAAATGGCTATTATTTAAACACCATAATTCTGTTTCTGAGAATTCTCTACCTGGTAGCTTTGTTGCCGAGGTCTTGAAAAATTTTGCTGGCAATGCTAGAGTTTCATTATCTGATGCTGTATGATATAAGGCTCTGAACTTTCTTCCGTGTCAGTGCTGTTTTGGGATTTCTCATTTTTCATAGTAAATCTTGATTACATCTCTAGATCATTTTAGTGTTTATTTCTACTGTATGCCTAGTAGTCCTAGGGGAACAATGATTTTGTGGACTTCAGTTTTGCCATTAGTCGACTTTCCTGTGCAGAGAGCATTATGTGTTTGTCACTGATATCAGTCTTGTGTATATTTTGCTATAGAGCTCATTTCTTTTTCTTATGAGCTTAGAATTTGTATATTGAATTTCAGTGCTTGAAATTTATTTTTTTTTCTTGAGAAACCAATCCCTTAGGGAGGGAATGCCATTGTTCACACATCAGCTTAATGTCCTACTATTTCTCTTGGTGTGTATTTGTGGTTCAAAATCACCGATTCTAATTTTGTCATGTAGCTTTGAGGTCACTTGTGCTTTTCTTAAAACAAAGTAATGTCTTTTTCTAGCATATCACTCAGGATTGTATAAAGCCTTATAAACACTTATCTGCCGAGTGTCTTGGACTGAATCAATTCTATTTTTCAAAATTATTTTGATGACAGTTCAATTTTAATTTAAAGTAGCACATCTGAATTTAGCAGCAAATGTAATTGTTAACTTTTGTATTATATTATTGATAATCAGCTTTTGGGATTTAGCTGATCTTTACTTGTTGATGAAGAAGTAGTCTTTCATATTTAGCAAGATATGCTTTTGGTAATTTTTAATACGTATGATTAGTTTTCTTCATGCCAACTCTGGAAAATTTTAGCTATTGCTGTTCTACTCAAAATAACTAATTCTGATACACTAGTACCTGTGTATCTCGTTAGATGAATACCAGTTTCAAATCAAAATCAGCTGATCTGATGAAGTATATTAAAATATAACTCCCATGTTAGTTTCACATATCCCAAAGTTCATGCTTGATATACTTTGGGTCATATGTCAGATTTAGAAAATATTTCAAATACATATTCTAGAATATATTTTCGAGTGGTTTAATACATATTTTTCCATCACTAACTTGTGTTCACATGTATGTGTTAAGGTACATAATGCATAGTGGAGGAAACAAAACCTGTCAAATACAATTCCTGGCCCTAACAAATCAAAATTTATCCTGTTTAACATGAAAATTGATTTTCTTCATGTTGTTTAGATATGACATTGGTTTCACAGTACAAGATTTGAATGTGTAGATATCTATTACAAAAATGTGTACTCATTTACAAAGCAGCTAACTGTCCAAATGCTACTTGAGAAGTGTGATTTTTGCCATCAGATATACCATTCCCTAGCCATTTGCTTACAGACATAGGCATTTCAGCAAGAGATTTTGTCAGAAGCATCATCCTCAATAAACTTCTGAATAATGTCTTTTGAGGGTTTTTAAAATATTTTGGTGAATCACAGTAAAATAATAAATTCAAGTCACCTGGTCAAAAGCTTTATGTAGGCAGATCAGAGAGTTGCTATGTTCATGTGAAGATCTTCCTGCTGTTAGCTATGTCACGTGACATCATTCACAGTATAATATGTAATCTTAATTTATAACTTTAACACGTGCTGAGTGGTTACTTTAGGTTTCAATTGGTGTACTTTAATAATATTGTAAAAGTACGTGTTTATAAAAATATGTGGAGAAATTTGGTTATCATATCCCCAAATAGAAAATGTGGGTGTAGTATAATAGCCTGACATCTCAACAGAGATAAACTAGCTTTGGCAGTATTATGTTTAATATATCTACTGCTTTTTTGGGACTCCAAATTGAAATTTTTGTGTCAGTAAACCCCAGTGGTTTTTGCTCCCTTGAGTTTCAGCCTCAGCATCAATTCTTGTAAAACTGTAACAGGAAAGCAGCGTAGTCAAGAGCAAACAGCTTTTTTTGTGTGTATTCTTCTAATCCTGAACACCTTTACTAACTGTAGCAGAGACAGAAATAAGTTCCACATCCTGGAAATACTCAGTGTGTGATGCCTCATCTCTCTGATTGTACTGTGCTATGGAGCAGGAATATGACTTAGTGACTTAGCAGTTGGTGTCTAAGCTTGACAGGTGTCAGCAGTAGAAAAAATGCATAGTGGAGTGTCTTTTAGTACTACCTGAAGAAGCTCTTGTTACAGCAGAGAGAGGCATGGTCTTTGTGCATTTTTGAGAAAATAATATGGGGAAGGAAACTGAAGGACGAATGTGAAAGAAAGTTGTATTACTGACTTTGAACATTAAGGGAAAAAAAGGATTTTTTTTCAACTAAAAGTGGAAGAAAAATTGTGTGTGAGATCATACAACTTGGTTGGTTTGTTGTGTAGTAGTAAAGTGTCCTCAGATACAGAGTGGTAGAGAAATTTAAAAAAAAAGAAGCCTGTACAGCATCAGCAAAGAACATTCATATAAATGAGACATAGATACTAAGAGGTTATGAGGCATACATGGATGCTTGCTTCTACATATCCTAAAAAAAAATGACAGGGAAAGAAGCTGGAATGTCTTATTTTAAATGAGGTTGTTGACATAATAGAAGTATCAGAAGCTTTGTGGACTTGACCATCGGTAGTTACAGCTGTGAGTGACTGTGGGGCAGGCCTTGGCCATAGTGTGGTGCCCTGTATTAAAGACAGCCTAATCAGGTAAATAAGTTCATTGTAACAATATATAACAGGGCTTCTGTGCTCTGAAAATCAGCAGCTCAGTCGGAAAACCGTACTATTCAATTAAATTGTTAGCAGATGACAAGGATGGTTGTAGCACCTGTGATGAATTGGAGAAGATCAGAAAGCATACTAATATAAACTGGGTGTTATCTTACTGGTAAAGGAGTTTAAACTTTTAAATACCACATGCTTTTAGATTTATTTATTTTGGGAACTTTCAGAGAGTTCAGACATTGACTCTCGCTTGAATTTGTTCTGAAAAATGCAGAATATGCTGGATATGCAGGATTTGTGATTTTTATTTTCAAAGGAACTACAAAAATCTGCCTTTCCTTCTTAAAAAAAAAGTGTTTTCTAGTGCTAGAGAGGTTGCCTAAACGCAAAAATACGAAAGACTAAGAGCAAATACACCATTAATCAAAAAATCCAATAGACTGTTTGAAAGCTGCTTACAATGTACCTGAGCATAGATAAATAGCAAAGTACAGACCACTGTAAGTAAAATGAAGTTGTTCAGGAAGTTGAAGTTGCATCCAAATGAAGAGTACTTAGAAAAGTACGAGCTATAGCAAATTCTATACAAATTATTAGACAAGTAATTTTTTTCCTATTCCTAGGGCCAATTAGATGACTGAGGCTTAATAGGAAACCTTGAAGAATATATTAACATGGCAATATATTAACATGGCAAATCAAATTATTTAATTCTATCATTGTTTACTACAAGATGAGTCAATGGGCATGAGTCAGAGGAAGTGTCTCAAATTTAAATGTCAATAGAAGAGATATAGAAATCTATATAAGACATAGTAATTAATTTCTAGAACCTTAGAGTAGGCACGCCCTAGTTCCAAAGAAATTTGAATGCAAAATTTGCCAAAGTTTCAATTGGGGTATAAAATACTTTTTTTCCAAAGGAATTCTAGATAGAAAATAATACAAATTTTAGAAAAGGTGTTTTCTGATATTTAGAATTAGATATTATCACACTTGATTTCTTTGCCATCAAATTGTGACAGACGCTAGGAAAATGTAAAGGGATGATTAGAAAACACGTAGATAAATGTATCTGGGACAAAGCAATGCACTGCTGTGCTGGAATTTTTTCCCCTGCTTCCATTGAATTATTTTAAAGATTCTCACTTTGCATAAGAGCAAGTTTGCGCGCCAGTTGATACACACTATGTGCATTTCTGAAGACCTTTAGGCATTATACTCCTCTGAAAGCCTTAAAAAAATTATGTTATTATGTGATAAGAGAATTATATTCATTAAAATACATTGATGGGAGGATATGAATCAAGTGAGCAAGCAGAAATCTCAGAAGGACTTTTATTTTCCTGTTGCTAAGACTGTATCATGGACTTGGTGGAGTTTGTCATCTTCTATTTAGGAATTAGCTTTGAAAACCTACATTACTCATTTTGTGTAGAGTGATAGTGACAAATGCGAGACAAAGAATCAACCATTTTTTTAATACTTGAATACTTTCCTGGCTAAAAATATATTGCCATTTAAGATATAAATTTAGTTAATTCAAGGGTAGGAGGACAAAAAGCAGTATTTTACTGGATTAGTTACAGTAGTCAGCCAGGATAGACTTTGTGAGCGTGTGTGTTGTATGCATGTGTATTCAAGATCAGGGCTGAGAGGTTGTTTTGGAACTTACCTTGTGGTTCAGAGTAACAGACACAGGTAGTGGTCTGACACAGCAGCAATGCTAAAGATTCAGAAAAGGTGCATGAAAGAAATGAGGCTTGAACTAAAAGAAGTTGCATGTGCATGTAGGGGGCTTAACATGGAGGAAAAAAAGGTCATAATAAGGAATTTATATAATTTTCCTAAATTTTGATGTGAACACCAAAGCTCTCCCAAGATAGCATTGCTCATTTTAGTTCCTTGTAGGCTCTGTGGACAGTGTTTCAAAAAAAGTAATGAATTATTTGTTTCCAAATGAATGAGTCATCTATTAAGCTTTAGCTATGCACAGAGACAGTCCTACAAATTGGTATGTTTTCAGAAATGCTTTTAAAGCCCTTTAAAAGAAAAATCACAGACAGAAGATAAATAGATAAAACCTGGGGCTTAGGGGTTGTCATCTGATTTCCGCTACAAAAGTGTCATCCCTGGAAATATGAATAAATACACAAAAGGCACAACTTTGATTAGAACCAGCACAAAGAATTTCTGCTGTTGGGATGAAAATTTTTTAAATCAACATCACTTGGTGGAGATTATTGGTAAATTAGCCATTGAAGGAATGAGAACATGGGAATATTTTTCTGAGAGATTTATGTTGGGTCGTGTGGAGCTTTGGAAAAGAAGTAATGATGAAAGGAAAGCTCCAGTCATGTGGTTTGCACTGAGTTTCTGATTAGCAGTTACATGTCTAGACATTGAGTTATGAATATTTTGTTGAATTTATGGTGAGTGTTCCTTCCTTAAATAGAATCTGGTTACAAAATGGGAAATGAAATTTGCTTAGTGAGTTTTGAGTTAGGTTTTTTGATTTTCTTTTTGAGGCTGGTGATGACTTACAAAAATTGCTTTGTTCATGGTTCCTTGGGAAAAAAAAAAAAAAATTGTTGCCATACATGAAGCCAAATCTGGAGCAGTACTTCTTTAATCCAATATTACCCAATAAGTCCATTTGTTTTGAAATGCAAGAAATGACATACTCTGAAGTATTGTTGTATGATCAGCAGCATTTTTCTATCTTCTGTTAGCTGTAGGTTTTAAGGAGGAAAAAATGAAAAATATTTTTTAATACCTGGAAACAGATGTGTAAAAATATGTGATCTCATATCTAGAGGTATTATAGACATGTAACAGAATGCAGCTCAATTTGATGACTGCTGAAATGCTTATTGCCAAAATGTATTTTGCTGCATGCTGGTTTTTTGTTTGTAATTCTGTGCTTTGTCTAATATCAAAATCAACATATGAAAACATTTACTTTTATTTTCTCTGATACAGAGAGACAGAATTTGATATTAGTAGGCTCTATATCTACTTATCGCAGCTCAAGAAGAGACTCAACAAGCCCCAAGGGCTGCAGAAAAAGAGGGACTTATCTGAACATGGACATAAAAATATAATAATTGAAAAAGATATCAAGAAAGGGACGATGATGAAAATGTCAATTATAATTCCAAATTATTAGAATACAAAAGAGCATTTTTAAGACAAGCTGACGTTTTCACAGAGTCAATAAGATTGGAAGGGGATGTGTTGAGACCATCTGGTCTCTCCCCCTATTTGAAAAAGGGACACCTAGATCAGGTTGCTCTGGATTTTGTCCAGTTATCTTTTGAATGTCCCCAAGCAAGAAGACTCCAGAGTTCTTCTTGAACTTATTTGTCAGGGACATAATGATTCCTGTTAAACAAATTATGGGAAAGATCATCATAGTTGTACGTGGAAGCATTTGATTGTGGTGCCTTCTCTGTTTGATTATTTAATGCATTTTTAATGATATGAAAGTTGTCCAAAAATCGATGTAATGGTAAAGAATAGAGGAAAAATATCAAAGCAAACAATCAGGATGACATTTTAAACTAGGCTGTAATATTTGCTATTGTGAATCTTTTTTATTTATTTGATAATTTCTGATAGACAGCTGTGATGCAAAGACAGAGGTGTGTGATATGAATTTGTTAAGGTAAGAGCACATAGCTCTGAATTTCCTACCAAAACTCAGATGTAGTTTTTTTTCAGAATAGTGTTGAAATTAAATTGCACTGTTGAAATTAAATTGTTTGTATGCATTTTCACCTCTAATCCCATAAAGGAATGGTACAATGTTAGGCACAGTTCTATCGACTGGACTTGAAGTCCCATTGACTTGAATTTCAATTTTATGTGTTTGCAAGGATTCATCTGTTTGTGTAAGTTTATGAGACTGGTCTCTTATTTTTTATGCCATTCATGAACTATGTTTTATAGCACGAAATCTGCCCCTGTGTACTGATTTTTCATGTCTTTCCAGTGGTACATGATAAGCATTGTGCACATCTACAATCGGTGGAGAAACAGTGAAATACGCTGCTACGTGAATGGTCAGCTGGTGTCCTATGGGGACATGGCCTGGCACGTTAACACGAATGATGTAAGATTTTATTGTTCTTCCTTTCTCATCGCTTTTCATTTTAAGGTTAATTCAAAAAGAAAAAAAAAGTGCTGCTTTTTTTTTCTCAAGATCTTTGCAGATTTCCTTTTTTAAACGTTCTCTTTTATTCTTACTTATTCATCCACTTAATAAAATGTAATGTAATTGAGTTTTTGGTTTTTTATGTACACGTGCTCTCTTTCTGTACCTTCAACTTCAGAAAGTTTGAGAGCCTAGACCTAATGATGCAGAAAATATTGCTCTTTCTGGCTCAAAGTTCTGGCTGTGAAAGGCAGACAAAATTGTTTTCTTGTGCTTTGCCTTCAGCTAAATCTGTGATAGAATTTCAGAGGTTCTTGATTCATCAACTTGCTACGCTTTTGTTATTTTTTATTTATAATATGATTCTCGTTTCTTTCTGCTATGAGGGATGAGGAAGCCTTTTTGTACTTAAGGAAATGAACTGTCTTTTGCTAAATTCTAGAGGCAAAATTCGATTTCAAAGGGAGAGTTTAAATATTACATATTAATTAAAGCAGGGGAGTTCTGCCTTCCAAAGGTTCTGTTTTCCATTCTTTGGGTTTTTTGGTAGCATTTCTTCTTGCAAGAAAAGGCTAGCCTTTCAGTTTTTTCAGAGCGTGGTTTCTCCTTGGTAATGTAAATATTTTCGTGATAGGTGGAATGTGATGACTGAAAAGCCAGCTGAGGTCTCAGAGGATCTGGGCTGGGATGCTGTTTATATGGTGTGGGGATCTGTACGCCTTAATGACAAGTGCTTCGCAGGGGGAGCTGCTCCTTCTGTTTTTATTTTCTTTGCTGTATTCTTTTCTACTTTCTCATGCAGCAAAAGTACAATCTTTTCTTAGGGTGAATTTGGTTTACCAAGCTTTAGATATTTTGATATAAGTCTTAAATATGTGCTAAGGTTTTATTTAGTCCACTGGAGAATAGGCTAAGCTATGAAAGACACTGGTTATCATTAGCTCTCTGTTTTTTAATAACAAAAATCTGTTTTATCAGTAGTAGGAAGTGGAATAGAAAGTTCAAGAAATTCAGGAAAGCTGTATGAATGCAAATGTATGAAATACATAAAAGGGAAAATAGAAGACTGTGTGCATAGGCTTCTTACTATTTTACATTATCTAGGAAGAGAAGCTCTTGTTTTAACTATATTAGAACTTTCTTGTTTCATATAAAGTTTGAGTTGTTAGAAGTATTCCCTTGAAAAGCCTTGAGCAATTATCCAGCTTATTTTTTAACGTCTACCTTCATACTCTTACACCTGGATATAACTTTAGTCTCCTGCAGGATGACAAGAAAATACCTTACCATAATAGGTTTGGGAGAAAAGAAAACACTACGTAGGTCAGCCAGTCATTCTTCTTTCTTTAAATCCCATGTTGAGCATAAGTATTTATGTAGTTTAAACTGAGAGATTTAACAGTACAAGTTGTGAAAACAGTGAAAACAGAAAAGGTCAGGAGCTGTGTATTGTTGACAAAGTGCATCTGACTTTTCAGTCTTTTCTTATGGAAGAACATTGTGAAATAATCAAGATTTAGAGTTAAAAACACTAAGTGTCCTGGTGACAAGATTTTTAATTTGCTCACTGTGTCAAATCTACTACTGAGCAATATGCATTATGATTAAACATATTTTTAGACTAGTAAAACATTCATTACATTTACATAATTGAGTTTAAAATTAAGGGACTGAATTGAATATAATTTTTTTAAGCATAGGTTTTGTCTTGGTAGAGATTGTGAATTTATTTTATTTTTTCCCAGACTGATTTTGCATTACCATTATCTAATATTTTCATATGGGCTTTTTCAACATCTGAAATTTACCTCTTGTATCCAAGCAAGAATTGAAAAATACCTCAGTCTACAATTTTCATCTGTAGCCTGGAAGACATGGAAGTAAAGATAGAGGTGGCAAAAACAGTGGAAGTCCAAAAAAAAGCTTTTTTTAAAAAAAATTTTTTTCTTGTACTTTTTATAATTCATTCTTATTTATACAAGGCTATGAATCTACTGGGTTCTTAACTATTTCTGTAATGTGGCCAGGCAGATATAGGATATTACATTATGTATGCATTATGGCTTCAGATCTGCATTCTTCACAAATATAGGTTGTCTTAAGAGATATGTTTTAATTTTATTGAGCCTCTATGTTTTAAATATTTGCAGTACGTTTCACCCAAATTTTGGAGGGAAGATACAAATTTGGATGAAAAAGGGAAAGGCGTTATGAAGTTCTTTGTACAACTATTTCTAATTTGGATGCTGCTGATACATTGTTTTCATAGAGCCATTTTTGGCTCCAAATTCATTATTACTATGTAGTGAAATATAAAAACAATAACAATGCCAATATTTATTGTATTGATGTCCCACACAGCATACCGTAGCTAGTAATAAAGGACTTATTGAGCTTATCTTCCAAGGGATAAATATAGCTGGGGATTATGGCAAAAAGGTGAAGTGAAAAGCATGGCAAGGTATAACATAACCCAATGTGTGCAGCCGCAAGCTGCTCAGTAGTCAGGATCAGCTCCATATGCCTTATAGAGTTAATTATTTGTATCAAATGCACTTTGAGATGGAAGTTAAATTGAAGAATTTGACTATTGCAGCTGTATGATTAGGAGTTTTCTCCAGTTATGGGAAGTGACAGAAGAAACATAAAACTTCTCTTCAAGGTGTAGAGTATGGGGATATGGAAGTTTGGTGGAGGATTTTATTCAGATAGTTGGATGAAGATGAGTTGATGATGTCTTGACATCTTTCACAGAACTTTGCATTTCCATTGTAGAATAAGGAAGCTGTAGAAGGATCTAAAAAAGTTTACTTAAGTGATGAAAAGCCAACAGGTCGATAACATCAGTAGCACTTGTACTGCATTTGAAAAAAGGTTATTAAGGATAAAGTTTAGTGTTTAAATAACAAGGTCCATAAGTCTCAAGAGTTTAATTTTTTTATTTAAATAAAATAGGAGGTTTTGGGCCGAGGGACTGAGTGAAGTAGATCTGTCCATCACTTCATCTTGGAATTATTAATGACATACTACCGAGGATCTACAAGAATAGGCAAGCAAACTTGGTGTCTGTCAGGTTTAAAACTGTGGAAATGTGAGATAGTTGGAGGAAGACCAAATGAGCTATGAGTATTGGGTGCTGATTTCTAAATAAATAAATTAATTAACAAAACAGGTTTACAGATTGCTTGGCATCTGGAACAGAAGTGAATAAATTTACCAGGAAATCAGGAGTTAGCCCTCCCTTCCAATTAAAAATAATGGAAACACCTAATCAAGAATGAAGTGCCAGAAATGAGAAAGTGTAAACTGGGAAGAATGAAAAAAGACAGAACAGGAAATTACTACAGGCTAACAAACCTAGAACTTAACTATAATTAGAACTCAGAATCTATTGAGAGCTATAATAGCTGTTATACAATTAATGATTACTAGAGGAATCCAGGAGAATACCCTTATAATATGCAGCAATGTAGTCTCAGAATATTTAAGTATCAACTAGGAAAAAAGTGGCATCAGTATCTCAGACAAAGAACCATTGAAAATGGCAATTGCTCAACATTAATTGATGTAACACTTTCTGACAGTAATGGCACAGTGTCAGGAAAGCCTTCAAGGCTAAGTAGGACTTGAATAAAGTAACTGAAAATTTTTATAAAATTTTGCCATTAGGTTTGCCAGGAGTCAGAGGGGTCTGATTAACTGTCTTTTGTACTCTACTTCCTGGATATAACTTTATGAATCAATTTTAATGTAGGGTTTTTGCCAAAAGTTTTTTAATTTTGTCAAAAACATTGCTTAAAAAATAGAAATTCTAAGGAAAAAAAAATGAAAATAGGTAAATCAAATGAGGATAAATCAAAGATAAAATCCTGGATACTTCTTCTCACCTGTTCTTAAAGCTGAGCTCCAGATCTTTGTCTGTCCTTAGACCTGAGTCCTTGTTAATAGTCTGTCCACCTAGACCAGTTGCTGTAACAGTTCACCATATTTGATTTCATTCTCTAGACTGACAAAAGTTTTCCTTAAGATAAAACTTAGCAGTCGAGACAGATGAAAAAGCAGATTTCCTAATGAAGGTTCTACTGGTTTGCTGATTCAGATCAGAAAGTGAGGTCAGAGCCTTGTTTCCATTCAATAAAGTACATTTGACTCAAGGAAGCTGAGAGAATAACCCTCAAAGATCCTTGAGCTTCCTCCTGTTGTCCTTTTGTGCTGCGTCGTGTTTTCTGGTTTCTCAGGTGTTTGTTCTAGACAGCTTTTTTGGAAGCACCTGAGAAACTTAACCAAATCCTTGCAAAATAGCCACAAAAAAATCACTTCTAATCTGAAATAATAGGTCATGGGCAAATGGAGAACAGCAGAAGGGAGGGATAGTTTTTGGAAGAAGGAATGGCAAAAAACTCTTGTGAGTATAGAAGAAGGCAGAAGAGGATTTAAAATCAAAGCAAATCATTACAGGCTGTGGTCAGAGAGGGAAACGATGCACCAGCTACAAATTAGAAAATCTGTATTTGTTTGTTTGTTTGGTTTTTTTTCTGCTAGAGATGTTTAGCTCTATTGGCAGAAGAGTGAAAGAAGAGGGCATTTCAGCATGTGTTCTCATGTATTAGCAGTAGGAGTTCTGAGTACAATTACAAGGAACTTCAAGTGTTTCATATTTCTAGAAGGCAATAGGGGGGATTGTTTTGCACTTGAATGTACTATTCTAATTTTCTCTGTTGTATGTTGACCAATTAATAGAAAACAAGTCCTAGCAGCCATTCACATGGACCTCTAAAACAATTAATGCTACAATATTCCAAATGAAGTTGTTCACCACAGGAAAGTAATAAAAGATTGATAATGGTTGGTTTATCTTTTTAATTACAGCCTCCCTTTATTTGTGGCTTCAGTAGCTGTGCATTAATATTATTTCATTATTAACTGCCTCTTTCTGATACAGAGCTATGATAAATGTTTTCTTGGATCTTCGGAGACTGCCGATGCAAATAGAGTGTTCTGTGGCCAGCTTGGAGCAGTTTATGTATTCACTGAAGCACTCAACCCTGCTCAGATTTTTGCAATACATCAGTTAGGACCTGGATATAAGGTAATGCCGGATCTGAAGAAGCATAAAACTGGAAAAAGAAAATGATTGATAGATATATTTGGAAGATATATATGCATGTGGATATTCTTCTTAGGGTCATGTAGATTTTTTCATGTAATTTGTTTTCAGCAACGTAAGATTATTTTGTCGAGTATCCTAACTAAGCCTAATTTTCTACCATCTTTTTGAAAGATGAAAGTTTTGTTCAAAGCACAGCTGAAACATATTTGTATGTGAAATTGATCACTTTGGGTCATAATCAGATTAGAGAAATTTTGTATTTGGTGCTCTGAATGCCAGAGAAATAACTTTCTTCTCTACTGTATGTGTTTAAAAACCTGAGTTAAGGCAGATTAACATTCAACAAGGCATAATAAACCAATTCTGTACAAATGCATGGTTTCAGACAGTCCTGTTGAAGTAAAACTTGAGCCTTTTACTCATGCTTTGTCACTAACATTGAGGGGGCAGATGGGACAAGTTAATGGTGCATGCATAAACTTGGATCTCTAGTCAAAAATTATGTCTTAGAATGGCTGTGTATAGTATTATTTCATCAAGAAAAACAACACAAATACTTAGCAGAAATCTGCAGAAACTCCTTAGTGGATAATACTTGAAAATTAATCTAACCCTGGGTAAACAATATTGAATTTCAGTTTATAGTATCCATTATTCCTAAGCTTTGTTTTTTCTAATTTTTGAAATTTGAGGTTTCATATGAAGTAGACTTTCAGTTTTTCAATATATGTAATTTACTCTGAAAATAAAAAGTTTTAAAAGCCACAAGTAGAGATCAGCATTAAGATTCCAGTAGTATTAATTTTGTGTGTTGAAAATGCATACTCTTAATCATTTGACCAGAGCTAGCACTTGAATGACAGGGACAGTTGGAAATATCTTTTATGGTATGTATCTATGTAGTGTAAGCAACCATGTATATGTCAGGATTACTTGGAGAAGAGGAAGTCTATTGAATGCGGTTGATGGTTACAATCTGCCTTGAAACTAAAAATATTTAGTCAGTTAAGAAAAGTCCATTACCTGTGCAAACAAGGAGTATTTTATTCCAAACTTAAAACTGTATTTTGCTTGGACAAATATTTCTGCAAATATTTTTTGGTCATACAAAATAAATTAATGTAGCCTTATACTTCTTAATAATAAATGTAGTAAACCTTTATGAATTTATTAAATTATTGGATTTCAGTATGCAGAAGGACACTGAAGTCATATCAAATAGGAATAAAGCTTTCCTGTGTTTCAAGAAGTGAAAATTATGATGTAATATTTTTTGAGTGTTGAAGGGATTGATAAGGATATGAGCTTTCATGCTAAATGACATTTCCAGTAGTTACTGCACTAACCTTATTACAGTTGTCAAATTGCCCTGCTTGATTCATAGGCTTCCCCTAAACTACATTTCTGCACACCTGTAGCTTCTTAGTGATTTTTTTAAGTGTCATATATATTTAATATTTTGGGTAATTTCTTCTTTCATGTATCATGTTTTTAGATTTGAGTCATGTATGCAGCACAGTTACTGCCCCCTTGCTCTCTGAAGGAGTTTTCTTCCTTGTCTAAAAATCTGGAAGTATATTTTACTATTTAATACCAGTTAAAAAGAACAGGCTCCCAGAGCAGTACCCTAGAAATAACAACATTTATTTCTTTGACTTTCTTATTCCCCTAAAAAATAAGACAAAACAGAAGACTTTTTTTTGACCCTGTTCCAATGCAAGATCTACTCTCAACCAAAAAAAGGAACCATGTCTTGCAATTTAGAGGTTTCAAGGCACCAACTGTAGCTTTCACTCAAAGCCTGCCTGTTTCATATCTCATTTAAGGTTATTTCTGTAAATTCTTTCAGATTCTGTGCTGGTGCAAAGGTCTACCAGTTCAGAATGCTTCAATGTGGGATGTAATGTTCTAAGGGAGCCTCAACTGACACATAGCTTGTATTGCTGAACATTAGAGGTCATGTTCTTGCTCTTACCCAACTTGCTGATGCAAACTGGCCTTTCAGAAACTTTTCTTTAGTAGTTCACTACATGTCCTGTTCATTCTAATTGTCGGTGCTGTTAGCCAGCAGGGAAAATCAACTGTTCAACTTTTCCTAAAAAGACCCCAGATGAATTGGTGACTCCAGTTGTGCCAAACTTTTTGTCCCAAGGAAGGATTGTTCAAAATAGTTGAGAATTTTTGGAAAATATCTTCATACAGATCTTTTTTCTTTCCTATGACAGCATATGGCAGTTCATTTGATTTACAATTCATACTTTGGTCCATTATATCTGAGGATCTGATTCTTTAGGGGAAGCGACCACTCCTTTACCTACTTTGTTCATGAGAAGAGACTATGATTTTGCCTCTTATTCAGCTGCCCTCACAGTCATTCATAATGCCCCTAGTCTACAATGACTGCCATTAAAACCTCTGGAATACAGAGAAATCGGCATAATCTACCAGCATACAGGACAGTTTGCACATATCTGTGAATATATATGGTATATAATATTGCAAATGACACCAAAGCCCCAAAGTTCAGGAGAAGGGAGAGCTTGATCTACAAATAAAAATGAATCCGTTGCACCTTGTCCCATGCTTGTTCTGTGGTGCAGGTAGAAGCAACAGGTTTTAGGATTGACTAGAGAAATCATTAAAATAAGTCTTACTTATTATGCGCATCAAATAATTATATATTTGTTTATATTGTTTATATTATTTATTGCACATGACATGCTTATACAGAGTGTAGTAACATAGAAGCAGATCATAATACCTCCATGCTGATCTTGCTCAGCATGTTCTTATGAGTGCATTTGGTTATAACCAGCATGCCCTAATATAAAAATTTATTTGTTAGGCTGATGGATGTTTTAGTTTGAAATACTAAATTTTCACTGGTAGCAAAAGGCTTTTTTTTAAAAAAAAAAAAAAAAGTCACATTGAATGAGTAGCAGTATTGAAAAACTGACACTCTTTGTAGCTGTTGCAAAGAAATTACTCATAATCAAAATTTTAAGAGGGCAAGAGAAGCAAATATGCTGGCAATAGAACCATGTGATTTGTCTCTTCCTCATTATGTCTTCCCAAATTAATTCATAATGTATCTTGAAATTTAAAACTATGTTTAGTAGAAACATATTATGATTCAATATTTGCATTCTCAGGTTTTATTTGTAACAAAGCATGTTCGTTTTGAGGCTTGCTATTGCTGGACAGGACTTTTACCTATTCCACGGACACTTTCAGTTGTTAGAGATTGAAGAAAGAAAAAGGAAATGAGAGCAGCATCCTTGGTCTCACTGTGCTTTCTCTGCTGCCCATCCTCATTCCCAGGCAGCAAAGAGAGGAAAGCCTGTCTGCGCTGGGATCTCGAGGGGCTGATAAACAGAATGGAGGGGCAGGGGAGGTAATGTGAGAGGAAGAGAGGCATCTGATAGCAGTGTTTGGTGCTGTTTATAAAAGGATGTTTCTCAAAGCCCTGTTCTAATAGCCCTGTCAAATCTGTGCCACTCCTCTTAACCGTCCCATAGGCATTTCAAAGCAAGCTATCAGATTATTCCACATGTTGCTGCATCTGAGTTTGCTCTTGATCAGTGCTGCAATATCAATCTTCTTGTCACATAAGAAGGTTGGAGTAAGAATACACTCATGCATGCACACTCACACACAAAATAGCATTGAAAATTTAAATTTGCTTAAACCTATTATATAGTACAAGATAATATTTTATGTATGCTCGCAAAATGTAGTGAATAGTAAATCGAAAAGCTGCAGTCTTGCTGCTAAAGGAAGGGGAGAGCTGCTGGTATTTAAGCAGTGTTCCTGATCAAGCACAGATTCTTTTACTGGAGAATACAGTGCTGGAATAATTCTCATCTCTCTCTGTTACTTCCTATTCCCATAGGAGCAGCAAAGATGCTTTATATGGATCCTGTATATATATTTTTACCTTATATAGAATATGTTAAATCCAAGGCTCTTTTTTTCTGTCTTTATGCCCTCACACTGCTTGTGCCAGACCTCAGAGTTGCATTCCTTCAGTGACCACTAACTTGAGCTTATATGCACAACAGCCTCTACTACCCTCCTGTGGATGTGTTTTCCCAAGTTCCCAATACAATATGCGTATACTTAATTTCTTTTCTCTTTGTGTGGATCAATGTTAGTAATAAAGGAGTATCATATATCAGAATTTGTAGCCTCTCTTTCCATTCTGTTATAATAATCTTTTGGGTAGGACACCAGAATTTCCAATTTACGATCACTTTTGTTAGGCTTTAATGGCAGAATGTTCCTTTAATTCTTGTTTTTTGCCCAAAAAGTGTGAGGCGGTATTATGTTGATTCATAACTTATTTGCGTCTGACTTTCAAATAGTGATCTCTGATAAATTCTTGCGGCATATTAAACACTGACAACTAGGAGGTATATTAATGCCAAAATTTGTGTATAAAACTGATTTAACTTAAGCAGTTTAGAACATTGCAAAATTTCATGGTAATGAAATGATAAGATTTTGCATTAAAACACTTTGACATATTTAAACAGCAAAGTTATGAAAAACTGTATAGTGGAAAAACCTTATGAGTTTTGGAATCTGAAAAAGCTGAGAGGCATGAAAGATTTTCAGGGTAATAAGTGTTTTCATGTGATAAAACATTAAAATACAGTACATACATCATGTAGATATCTTTGGAAATCAGTGAAATCACTGAATTATTTTTCCTCTGCAGAAAGTGCACAGAGATTTCTATGTATAGTTAAAATGCCCTCTGGAGTGAAATACATGTCACCTTCCTCAGGACAAATCTGTAATCTGTAGCAGTCATTTCCTGATAAGTGAGATGTAGGCAGCTGTATCAACAGAGAGCCAGCTCCCAAGTTCTAAGCACAATACTCCTTCTTTGGGAATTTCTATTTCAGTAGGTAGTGTAGCACAATAGGAACACATTTTTAGATTAAAACATTTAGCTGAGGACTGAATACTCACAGTGTGTTGTATTGGTGTTTTTACTTTGGATTGGTTGTAGTCTGATCCTTTGGGCTGAATGAATACCACCAATTGCAGGACATTTGAGTTTCATTTGACTTTCAAAAGAAGTCTCTTTGGTTCTGAAGAGCTTTGCAGTATGAACAGAGTAATAAGTGGGGATCACTGGGAGTTTCCCTACAAAACAGACTCCTAACCCAAATGCAAATCACAGAATCACAGAGTGGTTGAAGGATGTAGGAAGCAACTGGAAGCTGGAGGTCGTCTGGTCCAGCCTCCCTGCTCAAAAAGGGTCACCTAGAGCCAGTTGCCCGGAACTATGTCCTGACAGTGTTTTAATATGTCCCAAGATAGAGACTCTATCACCTTGTTGGGCACCTTCACAGTGAAAAAGTGTTTTCTGATGTTCAGAGGGAGCCTCCTGTGTTCCAGTTTTGCCCATTGACTTGTGTCCTGCCACTGGGCACCACTGAGAAGAGTCTGACTCCATCTTCTTTTTAACCTCCCTTCTGTTATTTATATATGAGATCCCCTCTGCCACTTGTTTTCTGCCGTCCAAAGAGTCCCAACTCTCTCAACCTTTCCACATACGAGAGATGCTTCAGTCCCTTCGTGTTTTAGTGGCCATTCATTGCACTCTCTTCAGTAAGTCCATGGCTCCCAGTGGGAGCCCAGAACTCCAGGTGTGGCCTCACCAGTGCTAAGGAGAGGGGAAACAACACCTTCCTGCACCTATTGGCAACACACCAATAGGTCTGGGTGAACCACAGACTCGCCATTCACATGCACTTGCCCTTCCTGGTTGTGTTTTCTGTTACGGTACCTTCGTCTTGCACCTTTTCAGCATTGCAGCCTCCCTTCTGCTGGACATCACCGAGGCTGGGACAGCGCTGACCACCAGATGTGCTCCCAGGGTTCTCCTGCAGCTCCAGCCAGGCGGCCGGTCTGTTCAGCTTATGGCCCACATAGCAAGGGGTGCTACTCAGCAGACCTTATATTACCATGTGTCAGTCACTTGAGCACATGCACTTTCCCATTGTTTGGCTGCAATCAAGAGAATTTTTTCAGGGTTTCTAGCAGCAATGAGAGCTCTGAAAAGGCTGAATGGGGTTTATGGGGTTACATAAATGGTAGGAACCTCTAATTTTTTTTTTTGAAAGAGCAGCTGATAGCCTATAAGTTGCCTGTTTTAACTCTAACATGGAAAATAAAAACCCCAGTGATGGTACTTTCAATAGTTTCATGATACAGGATTTCATACTGGGGAGGAAAGGGGAAATTTGGGAGGACAAAAGGGATAAAGATAATTGTGATCACTATATGCAGTGAGAGCAAGGGAAATGATTCATATATAACCTCAGAAATAACTTATTTTTAACTGAGTAAATATTTTAGAAATAACATTATATATACACACACACACATATATATTTATATCTTTGTTTATAATAAAATAGTGGTCATTTCTAACAAATTTGCTTTCCTTGTATCAGTACAGCACTGCACTGTGTTACTGTGTTACTACTAGTTTTCTTTTTGCCACTGTTAAATGATTGTTGTATGCAATAGTTATATGCTAAGTAAATCTGACAATGCTTTGCAGAAATACAGAAATCTATCTTCTTGTGCTTTATTGATTTGTCAGTGTCTCCAGAAAACTTAATTTTAGATCAGATGTGAACCATGATACGTTTAAAATTAACAAAATTCTTCATTTCTCCTTGGAAAAGCTATGAATTTGAGAATAATTAATGCAAAATATGGCATTTATGGTTTATTTTGGATTTTATTTTAGTATAAGTGGCTCATTTATATATACTCCTTACTGTTAATGAAGTATGGTTTTTTAATGTTGTTCAAAAATAACTATTGCTTTAATCAACATGGTATAGTATTTCGTATTCTAATTTGAGTGAGTTCGTATAAACTAAAATGCAATGCATCTAATTTGTTCTATATTTTTAATGTGTTTTATGCTTAATTTTTATTTTAACATATTTACGGATACTTAATGTGACTTTTTTTAAGATAGTTACTTCTGAAACTTGTAAACACTGATGCTGAAAGGAGAGATAATATATAAAATACCAAATATTGTATTGACACAATGATGTGGCGTAGAGTAAATAAAAAAATCTATCTCACTGTTCAGTGGCATTAGGCTACTGGTAAATGCAAGCAAAGTTTAGTAGTTTATTTATTCCCTCTTGAGTCCAATGTAGTTTTTGCACATTTTGTGGCAGGGAATTTGTCTAAATTAATTACTTTGTAAAACTTTTGTTTTTTTTCAGAGCACATTCAAATTTAAATCCGAGAGTGACATTCATCTGGCTGAGCACCATAAACAAGTCCTCTATGATGGGAAACTTGCGAGTAGCATCGCTTTTACCTATAATGCGAAGGCCACCGATGCTCAGCTATGCCTTGAATCCTCACCAAAGGAGAATCCTTCAATTTTTGTACACTCCCCCCATGCTCTCATGCTTCAGGTTTGTGCTGCTAAGTTGATGCTCTGTGATTACTGTTAGCTGAACATCACACAGAGGATTTGCGTGCTAGTGTACAGAGATTGTTATTTTGTGTTCTGTCAGCTCTTAATATAACTTTCACCTAAACTATTCTCTCTTTGCTCACTTTCTAAAGCAAGAAAAAAAAAATCCATGGGAAATATAGAGCATACCATAAGGCACAGTTTTCCATGATACTGAAAATTTTCTGTTTAATGTTTGCCTTTAGATACAGTGATTATAATTGAAATAGAAGTAATGAAACAAAGTTTAAAAAAGTCTGCACTCAATTTGGTGTTAAAGAGCTCCAAAATTATATTTTTAACTGTCCTTTAAAATTGAGATTAATTGTGGTTTTTCTTTTATTTTATGTATTCAGGATGTGAAAGCTATTGTAACCCACTCCATTCACAGCGCAATTCATTCCATTGGAGGGATCCAGGTTCTTTTTCCTCTCTTTGCCCAGTTAGACAATCGACAGCTGCATGACAGTCAGGTGGAAACAACAGTTTGGTAAGTCTCTTTTAACCAAGATAAAAACTAAATTAAGCTTACAATATTTTTCCCTTTTTTTTGTGTGTGTGAATGCTCTATAATTTTTTCTACATTTTACCCTTGTTTCTTTGAAAAAATTAGTATTTTTTACAAAATTGCTTACTGTACAATATGTAAATTGTATTGATCTGATGAGAATCCCAATGGAACTGGTATAAAACTGATATGATTAAATAATGAATTCAAATTACTCTAGAGTCTTTAAGGGTAGTTTTATGGCAGTTCTTCCAACTTTTGAAAGAAATCAGTATGCTTTTACTTCAGAAAACGTAAAATTATTTACTTTTGCTTTCAAATGACACAGACTTTGAGAAGGTAAAGAACATGTTGTTTACCTTCTCAAAGTCTGTGTCATTTGAATTCATATTTCATAGCATTCAAAAATTAATTAATATGTGGTCAGAAATTCATAGAGCTACAATCAGGTATTTTGTGACCATATTACAGTTGCAACAGTGACTGGGGACACACCAAAAGAATTTTAAGCTGGGACCCATGAAGTCTCTCCTCTGATACTATGGAAGACATCTCTAAGTTGAAAAGCCTTCACAGATGTTAGATTAATGCTTCTTCTGGGAGCCTGGAAAGGACTACCTAGGAGTCTGTCAGTACCCATGCTGACTTAGAATCATAGAATCGTTTAGGATGGAAAAGACCTCTAAGGTCACCGAGTCCACCCATTAACCCAGGACTGCCAAGTCCACCACTAAACCATGCCCCTAAATGCCACATCTGCACATAAATACCTTAAATACCTCTGGGGATGGTGACTCCTTGCTCAAAGCTAGCTCAGCTATAGTCATTTTTGCAAAGATCTCTTGCCACTTGCTTGTCAGAGCAGGCTCCTGTTCTAGAGGCAACACAGGATGGCTAAACTTCTCCAGAAAAATGTGTGATCTAAACATTTGGGGGTAACAAATCTGAAAAGGTAATGCTGAAGAACTGGTGTGGTGTTTCCCTGTAGGATTATTTGTAACCAAAGCCTGCTAGAAAGCAGTGTTAAGGGACAAGGTAAGCTGACTTTTCTATTTGAATAAAGTGATAAAATAGGTGCATAATGCAGAGCACATGGCTTATTTTCCTGCCTAGAATATTCTTCTATTAATTATTCTGGATATTTCTTCTGCATTAGATAGTTCAGTTAAAAATTAGTTAACTCAAAAATAATTAAATAATGCTAAAATTGCCAACAAATTTGAAAGGCAAAAAAGCTGGTTGTGTATTGGCTCTAGGAGAATATTTAGGTTTTTTAAATCTCTTCAGGATGTACTTTACATTGAAGCATTGTAAAGTAAGGGAAATAGAAAAAGAACAGTTTGGTTTGAAATAAGCTTAGAAAAAAAATCTCTGTTTTTACTTACTGGCAAAGCAGAAGACAAAAATGCTTTATTCTAATTTAAGGAGGATTATGTGTGTATGTGTTCCCACACAGGAATAAAATATATGTTAAATTCATTAATAAGCTGAATCTGTAGTAGATGACAAAGCAATAACTAGATCTGTTTAAAAAAGAAGAGCTAATGTAATGTAAGTTTTAGAAGTTGAGATAAAGACTAATTCTTCCCAAGTGTGTGGTCTACCCAGCGAGTGAGAACATTCATAATGTTTAATTGAAAATGTACAGAACATTTCTGGAGTTGGTTGAACTGTAAGTAGAAAAAAAATTATTCTTGAATAGGTCAATGCATTTCTTCTATAATTAGATTATATTCTAAAAAGAGATCTGTAATTCATTGTGCTATATGATTGTACAAATGCATAATACAAGAGGATGTGATCCTAACTCAAGAACATTAAAAATTTTAAGCAAATGGCTGCTTGATGAGATGTAACTTATATGCTGAATTACCATGGTTTTGGTGTATGTGCATTATTTTCTCATCTTTTATTTAATGGGATATAGATATCAAGAACAATAATACTGGAAGTGAACCAGGAAGTAGGCAAATAAAATAATAAAATATTTTTGAGATCAAAGAAAGGAGGTAATGGGGAAAGAGTGCTGAACATGAAAATGTTCCTTTCAGGAGTGGAATAAGGGAAGTGGTGCACCTAATGAGTCCTTTCCTTCGTTCCCCTTATTCATTAGATTATTCTCTCTGTTTATGTCAAACTGTATCTGATGCTCAGCTATACCTGTCTTACCTATGAAAATATATCTACAACAGCAACAGAGGGCTGCCCCAGTTCTACTGATTTTCTGAATCCTTCTCACCTGTTTCTCTCCTGCAAATATCAAAATCTGTTTAATAAGTTCAGGGTTCTCAATTATTTGATTTTGTTTGGATTTTTTTAACATTAGAAGGGCTTTATTAACAGGACTATGAAGGAAAACTTTGCTTTTTAATCATCTCAATTCACATAGAATTTTAATTTCCCTAAATGAATTGATTTATTGTAAATAAAATTTTAAATTATAAATCAGGGCGATATGAATATAGTACATTCATGGTTTAGTGGTATTCTTTGTAAATGGTCTTTATTCCTGTTGTATGTATATCCCGGTGTGCCTTATGTACATCTTCCAGGAGACCGAGTATTGGAATAACCTACAATTCTGCTTCTGGAGCCCTAGATATATTCTTTTGCTCTTGTACACTGAAATTAAAAGAATGGAAACTGTGTTCGTACCTTAAGTATGTTTTCTCAGATGAAATTTTGCACCTGCTCTTTAGGAGAGTGGTCTTTTAACTTAATTTCCAAGACTGCTACTTTTCATCCTAATTTTCTTTACTCTGGTTTGGATTAAAAAATTAGCAGTTTAGGACAATAAGGCATTTAATGTGGTAAAAAGAAACATAGAGTGCTTGTGGTGCGCTGACTCTGACTGGTTGTATCAAGCCACTCCATCACTCCCCTGCTCAGCTGGACAGGGGTCAGAAAATTTATCAAAAGGCTTGTGGGTTGAGATAAGGGCAGGGAGAGATCACTCACCAGTTACTGTCACAGATAAAACAGACTTGACTGGAGGAAATTAGTTGAATTTATTACCATTCAAATCAGAGTAGGATAATGAGAAATAAACCCAAATCTGAAAAACATCTTCCCCCTACTCCTCTCCTCTTCCTGGGCTTAACTTCTTTCCTGATTTCTCTCTCTCTTTTCCCCAGTGGCACAGGGGAACAAGAAATAGGAGTTCTGGTCAGTTCATCACACATTGTCTCTGCCATTCCTTCCTTCTCAGAGGAAGAACTCCTCACACTCTTCCCCTGCTCCAACACGGGGTCCCTCCCATGGGAGACAGTCGCCCATGAACTGCTCTAGCATGGGTCCCTTCCATGGAGTGCAATCCTTCAGGATCACACTGCTCTAGTGCGGGTCCCCATGGGGTCACAAGTCCTGCCAGCAAACCTGCTCCCACATGGGTTTCTCTCTCCATGGGGCCACAGGTCCTGCCAGGAGCCTGCTCCAGCATGAGCTTCCCTCAGAGTCTTATTCTAGAAGTTCCTAACTGGATTTGCTAGATCGCACACATCATGCAATAAAATTTAAGAATACATCTACTGTTTATCATACTAAATAAATACAGTGTCTATGTCCACTTAAACTACTTAAAGGTGATATGTACACCCAGCTAGCATTTGTAGCAAAGTAAATGTAAGCAACTTTTCAGACAGTTTTATTACTGACAGTATTTTCACTATTTAATGTGGATAGCCCTGTTACAGAGTATATTGCCCACCTCTGGTAAGTCAGTAAAATGGAAATATTGGTGAAGGGGGCAACTACTCCTATTCTTCATTTTTTCCTGTAAATGTTTAGTGTGTTTTGCTTTGATCAAGTAGTTTCTCATTAATAATTTTAATAATTCTTTTTTTACTTTACTATTTTGTATGTTCAGATGATGAGGTTTTGGGTTCCTGTCTACTAGTGCTGCTGCATGTACTTTTAAAAAGTAACAATTTGATAAGAAATAGGCAGTTTTCCTATCCCTTTCCACAGATATGAAACAACCCACCTTGACAGTAATTAGAATTTGATGTATTGATTTTCTTTATTAGCTTAATATGAAAAATCTGTGAGTTTCAATAATTCTTATTAATTTCTTTAGTTTAATTCAATTTATCCTAAAGGTCATGGCAGCAAATAAGATGAATGCCATGTAGTATCCTACCTTCCTAACCTGTCCTCTCATCCTGTCTTTCAATACTTTTCTTGTCATAGCTGTCACAGGTAGTTTAAACTTCAGAGTAGGTACGGAAATAATCCTTTCTGAGGTTGTTGCATTTGCCTTTGTGCCTCTGATGGAGAACCAAGGTCCCAGTCCTTCTCTGCCTCCAGTGTAAAATTAGAATTTGCATTGTTGAGTGCTGGTAACCCTCTCCCTCTGTGTTTCGAAGGGAGGAATACTGGATAATGCTCCTAAAATTTCACATCACTAGTGTGACCTAGCTGTGCTCAGATAAAATCAGTTGTACTTGAATTTTCTCAGACTGTGACAGCCGGAATGTGACTCGCCAAATCGGACCGCCTGGACAAGAGTTTATGATGAAAATACAGCCGCTGCATCATGTAGTAGAAATCCTTTGTAAACTCCTAAACTGCCTTACCTCTGCATACTCCGGAAGATCCAGGGACTATTAAGGGTGGCTAATTCATTACGAGAGTCTGTGTCCCAAAATGTTTTGCCTGTAAGCAGAGGTGGCTCGCCTCTCTAGTTCTCTCACACAAAACCTATTCAGCTGGTTCATGTTTATGAATGAAGCATAATTAGTAGTCTTACTAGCTTCATCACATGTTACGAGAAAAGAATTGAAAGAAGAGAAGTCACTTCGCCTTTCTCTCCAACAAGCTTACAGAAAGAAAAAAAATATACTTAAACTGGAAGCTAAAGAAGCACTTTAGAGAGCTGCCATAGCTGTAGCTCATGGAAACGTTAATTGTTGGTGTATGATTTTCCTTAATACCACTGTATCTGTTAACACTAAGATTAATTTTCAATAGTTATCATATTAAGAGCCTGTGATAGAGTTGTTCATACAATCTTTTTGTATTATTTTGGAGAAGCTGAAAATAAAAATAAAGGATTTTTATCTTTATTAAGGATACTTTCCCAAAGAGAATCAGATAAAACAAATACCTGCATCTTTTTTTTTTATCTAGACTCTTGAAGTTAAATGGTCTGTTATTAATAATCATACTTAGATCTCCAAAGCAACATGCCTACCTTAGCTAAAGGTGCCTTTGGTAAAACCCAATCCAGATAACTTTGTACTACATGGTCCAAGATGAAGCTTATATTAAGGCAAATCTGACAGAGAAAATGATCATGGGAATGAGGAGCCTAGAGAAATTGATCTGTGTAGTGGTTTAAAAATAAAATAGAACAAAAGAACAGCAACAACAACAAATCAAAACAAACAAAAAGCCAAGGCAAATTTCACTTTTATCCTAATAGTGCAAATTCCTCACTTTTAAGGTGCTTCTAAACAGTATCATAACCTTTGGAAGTACTGCATCACCATTTGGTCTATCACCTTTTTTCCCTGCTTTTTAGTAATGAAAAACTGCTGGATTTTTTTCCCTGAAATTAGTTCTATTTTTAGTAGTTATCATAGTTCTCTAAGTTAGTGTTGGTTGACACATATAGTTTCATTTTCTATCTGTGTCTTGGCTCCACTGCAGACAAACTGGTCTGTTCTAGGAAGGGCAGGGTATAGAAGAGATGCAGGAATGGCCTGAAGTATCTTTTATGTCTAGGGATGTTGAAAATAGGAAAGAATGGAGAGAAACTTTGTGCGGCAGTGCAGAGAATTTTGCAAGTTTAATGTGTAATGTCAATTGCCGTGCAGCAGTCTGATGCATGTTAGTTGCTGGTAAGTTTGTTAAATTCCGTTTGAAAAATTGTTCAACTTAGAAGACAGTCTTCTCATCAATATTATTTCACCTCTGTCAGCAACAACCTTTTTAAAAGAATGATTTTGGCAACCTGTTTCTGCTGATAAATATTTTCATATTTCAAATCTTCAGGTTTGATTTGGGTTCAGCTGCCAAGGTGACTACGTAAATTGAGTATACTTAGAAATTATTAAAAGTTCTGGAAACAGTCCTCCCAATTAGACAGACTAAATTCTTAGAATGTAATATTGAGGGGAAAAATACATTACTTCAGTACGGATTTTTATATCTAGATACACATTTGCTTGAAGTTGGTCTGACAATGTGGGGAAAGAGAAGTTTTGAAGAGCTTGGGAAAGTTTATCTGAGAATTAAGGCAGATCAGATGTTCTCTAGCAGAAAGTATGTAAGGTGAAGAACATTACGTGTGAAACCAGTGTTGCATGCAACAGCTGTTACTTAGGGCAATTTCATTCCTCCTTCCTCCTCCAAAAAGGAAATTTCACCTAAAACAAGTCTAAGCAAACTCTGAGGTAAAAAGTACACAAAACAAAACCCAAACCATAAAGACTATACAACACCACCCTCCACCACCCCCCCACCCCACCAAAAAAAAAAAGAAACAAAACCAAAAAAACAACCCCACAGACAGCATGTAGTCTGTTTTCTGCCTATCTCTGATCATCTTCAGGTAGTAGTAGCTTCAGTACTGTACACGCAGTGAGAATTTAAAAACATTTCCATTTTGATTTCCATTTCCATTTTTGGTTCTTCTATGAGTTCAAATATTACAGATCTTTTCCTTCCTTCATTTCTTGCATAATAATGTGCACAAACTGCTAGTTGAATTCAATTATTATGTTAATTTTTATCAATACTGTGGTCCTATACACTATTCATCTCAAACTTCATTGTGCCTCTGTGTGCCTGCCAGATGGTTCTCCTTAACTGCTTCTGTTTCTGGTACTTGGATTTTTTAATGTGCTTGAAGGTGTAATGATGCATTCACATGTGCTATCCCAAGATTTGAATTACTATATACTACAGTCAACTCTATTATTTATGGTGGCAATCTTGGATAATGCAGAAAGATTAGAAGTTAGAGTTACTGCCTGCAGACCTGAGCTGACTCTGCAGAGCTGGATTGAGGTATCTTTATGTGTCTGGATCAATAGATGTTAAAAGCCATTTTGGAATTAAGTAAAAGCATAGCTCATTCACAAAGGCATTGGCTAAATTAATACATTTTCCTGAAACTAGAAACACTGGCATCACTTAGCAGTAGCAGCTAAGGTAGCTCTGTGCAGAGGTAATGTGGGCAGGCGGGATTAATTTCAGCCATAGCCCGCATAAAGGTGGTTAATATCTGAAAAGTGATATTTGGGCACTGACTGCATCTGAATTACCACACTTTTTTGAGTCAGTCTTTCTTACATAGATTGTCTGTGTCTGTGTCTGTGGCATGGTTAGGTATAAACTGGTCACTTATTATTTCTGAGTTGACTTGTGGTTTATGTGTGCTTGAATAGAGGGAAAGAGAGAAAAATATTTATTGTTAGGGTGTCAGTGTGTCTTACAAGTTGCATTCTGAGTCTATCACAATTTCTAACAGTTATATAGAGATTGTATTGGTATGAGATAAGAATAACTCTAGTCCATGAGTTTACATCTAAATTCATAGAATGAACAAGTAAACTGTGATACAAAGTAAAAGGCTTTTGACAAAGTGCTTGTGGGAGTAGAAAATGAATTTAAGTCTGGTACTATGTTCATGGTACAAAAATCTTTACAATCCATTTTAAGAATATTTTTTGGACATTTCAATACAATGTTAATGGTATTTGCTATTGTAATTGAAGTTCTAATTCTGCAGATGTATGCTGTTTCATGGATTTATGCATAATGGCTTGTTTTCCTAAGTCATAAGGTTACTCATAGAGGATGGTCGTAAGCACCATCTATCTAAATGGAATTTTCTTTCCCCCATACAATTAAAAAAAAAAATCTAAATTTAAATCTTCAGCACTTTATGTGAACTACTTATGGATTTTCATGTAGTAAAAATGATTAGATTCTTATTTTAGATGACAAATACAGTAGGAACTTTTGGTTGGGGTAAGAAAAAATTGATGCATATAACCTGGTTTGAAATTGATGTGACAGCTTGACAGGCTGTTTTGATAAAAGCTTTGGAGTACTGTAAATGGATATTATCTGTGTTCTTTTATTGCTGACACTCTGTGGAGAATTCTGTATGTGATTTTAGATGGATTATTATGACCATTCAACAAAGAAGAGAGACAAGGCACTATTTCATGTTCCCAGCATGTACTTTGGCTACACTGTGTTCTTTTTGCATGGCAGCCTTACTCAACAGACAGAATAAATCTTGTTTTCCTCAGCACTTTGATTATTTTTTGGTGCTGGCATGGATTAACCAATCTCAACATTTATTTCAAAGTAAAAGATTCTATTTGAAGAGCAAGATAGCTAGATACTGTAAGTAAAGTCGATATGTATCAAATCGGGTTGGACATCTCATTTTAGTCACTTTTTCATAGCTGCAAAAGCCACAGTTTTCACCCTTGCCTGTGCCTACTACCTGTGTGAGAACTTTTGTGGTTGCAGACACTTGTTTGTATAGCTAGGAACTGTTACATCTATTTAATTTTTAGAAAAGGAATAATGACTTTATGTATGCATTGTATATGCACTGCAATACATTCTGTCATCTACCTTCTTGAGATATTTGAAAAATAATTTTAAATGCTTCCTTTCTGTCACAATTTCTTTTTCTTCCTCCCTTTCCTCTGGGTTTTTCAACAACAGATGAGTGTATTTTTTTTTTTCTCATCACCAAGAGTCAATTACGTTTTTTTTCCCTGTGGTAGATTGATCTGTCATGCTTCTACTGGTGGATTTCATAACATAGTTTCACTTTCTTGCCGATTCTAGCCCCTGAAGTTTTTCATATCTTTGTTTCTATACGGTAACCTTTTCTGAGCACTTTCCCTCCTTGTAGTTTCTGAACACTTCATTTAAAGATACTGCAGGGATGGACTGTTGGGTGATTTCCTTGTGGCCTCTGGAGTCTCTCAGTGCTTTCCTAACTGGATGAAAAGTAATCCTTAACCTTTATTTGGTCAGGCAGATATTATGTTTGGTCTTTAGAAAGTGTGAAGGAAGCTCTCCACTCTGCTGTTGTTCCACTGTGGTTTGTGGTGGGCATCATTGCCCATGTGCATGTTCAAACATTTTAGGCCTCGTTTCTGTGTTAATAGTGACTCTAGGGACTGAAAGTGTGTAATGAGGACCTACCAAGAGGCTGCAAATTTTTCTGTTCAGCATAGTTAGTCTGGATGGAAAAATGTTTGACATGGCCCCTGCCTGTGTCATTCCAGCACTGTCAACTGGATTCCACACAGCGTCTTCTGCCTCTTTCAGTTGCCAAAACTTTGGCTAGAACTGCAAGCTCCAGGACTGGATATTTACAACATGGGATAGTCCTGGTCAAAACAGGAGTACTGACAGTGCTTGTTTGAATATGAATTCCCACTCCTACCATTGTAATATGTGAAAAATCACGGGAGAAATTTGTCAACAGGAAAAAAAGATTTATGTTCTTTCTAGGAATCATTCACCACTTAAGCCTGTTTCTATTCACTTAATAGCTGGTGATTACTGAGAAAGCAACAGATGCATTTTTAATCTCAAAAAAATCTTGTTCTTTACATGCAGTGCTACCCTATTGGCTTTCTTGGTTGAGCTTCTTAAGAGTTCAGTAGCCATGCAAGAACAAATGCTTGGTGGAAAAGGCTTTCTAGTCATTGGCTATCTCCTTGAAAAGGTATGTTTGGAGGATTTTTATCTTTACTCTTAGTATTTCTACTGTTGTTGTGGTACTTTCAATCACTTGGCTCAAATGACTGGTGGAATAAAATATATTTGTGATATAGGTATTGCAAATTAAAAATATTTTATAAGTTGTCTACAGGAGTCTCCTCATCTTCCTCTTCCTCCTATATATCAGTATTCAAAGAATCAGTTTTCCGGAGCTGGTTCTGTTCTCTTATTTATGTTCTTACTTTGGATCTGTTTGTGAATCGCTTTAAATTATTTTCTTTTCTCCGCTTTCTGTCTCCCAAACTTGCTTAGGAAAGTTCTCTTGTTTCTAGTTTGTACAAACATAGCAGAAATGTCATAATTGAGATTTAAGGTTTTTTGTGTGTATGTTAATGAAAATTAAATTAATCTCCTGTGTCTCAATTCTTAAACTGTTGAAATAGTGGCTCTGTGTTTTGAAGAAGAAAAACTGTAACAAAATTTAATTTCTGAAAGAAATAGTTGCAAGGGGCATTCCCTTTACTTGCTCATTTTCAGGTATGATGAGCAGTTATCACAAAACTGAGGTTCAGTTCAGTTGTCTGAGGAACATCCCCGGCCTCCTGGCCTCATGACACTGTGTTACTGGGGTTTAATAATCTAAATAATCTGAGAGCAAACTACTGCCAGATGTACTAAGACAGTGATGATCCTAAAATTGAAGCTCATGGCTGTGACATTCTTAAATGTCTACTACTGGACTTTTATTACCATGAGGTCAGCATAGCAATCTTTTAAGAAGAAGATAAAAATTATAATATCACCTTTAAAAAATGTTGTGAATTTTGAAGAAGAATGATAAACAGTCTCTCTCCTTCTGTTCCCTTTGTTCTTTGAGGCTTGGGAAATACCTTCACTCAATACCTAAAAGCAGATTTTCTATGCTTCTGTTTTCACTACTAAGCAAGTGTGATTTAGAATATCAAAGAATTAGCCTGAGGTGGTGTTTTTTCCAAGGGTAGGTTTTCTCGTGACATAACCAGAATGAATTTACAAAGCTGTTAGCTTTGGTTTGGTAAGTTACACACAGGCAGACTGGTGAGCCCTCGTGGAGGGCTTTCTCCTGAAGAGAGCACTGTGGTTTATGCACATGGAATACATCAGTTTAGAATGTTGTACACAAATTTTTATTTTTTTTTTATAGTTTGCATGCTCTTCTAATTAACACCTGCTATGTTCATTAGACTTGGCCATGTGAATATTTAAAGGACTTCTATTGATCACAGCATAATTCTTAAAGCATATGTTGTTTTCTGGGTGGTTTTATTACATTATATTCACTTAGCTGCAGTTTCTCAAAAGGATGTATTTTATTTTTTTCAATATATGCTTATATTCAGTTGGCACACATGGTGGGAAAAAAATCCTTTTGTTTCCTAGCCAGTCTCAATTTTATTATTTGTAAATTATCTGTTATATCTGTTGTTCATTTGCATGCAATCAAGTACTTCAGAGAAAACAGAAAGCTTTTTTTCTTACTTGAGCTTCCAAATAGCATTTTTGTTCTTATTATTTGCAGATTATTTATTGTGAATTTTAATGTACAAACCAAAGGGAACAATCAGCATCAGCGTCCAGGCTGAGCTTGTATTACTGACAAGTAGACTTCGGTCCTAAAAATAACAAATCTCCCTATTCCCAGACTGTACTTACAGACTTAAAAATAATTGAATCATAGAATCACAGAATCATTTAGGCTAGAGAAGACTTTTAAGATCATTGAGTCCAGCTGTTAACTCAGCACTGTCAAGTCCACCACTAAACCACGTCCCTCAGTGCTGCATCTGCATGTCTTTTAAATACCTCAGGATGGTGACTCCACCACTTCCCTGGGAAGCCTGTTCCAGTACTTGACATTTTGTGGAGAAGGCAAGGGGAAGGATGTTTAGAGCTTTTTCCTATTTAGTCATTTGTTAATGTAGTATACAAAGAAGTTTGTCAAAGTCTTCGTGCCATGTTACTACATAGGAGAAGGTCTCAACTGTGATTTTATGGCATATGCTATGAAACTGAGTTTCCTGAAATTTCCAAGTTTCCTGAGGAGACCATGAACCCAACTCTTTTAAATATCTACTTAAGTTTAAGAAACAAAAGCAAGTCTCACAATAATGTGTGTTCACACACTGAGACAATTTCAGTAAAACACTTCTTTAATTTAAGAAGAGATAAGAACTTCAGATGAAGTTCTCAAAGAATTGTGCTGTGGAATGTAGGATCCTGACTGGGTTCTAATAAAATGAAAACAACCCAACTAAGCAAATACCAAAAACCAAAGTTATCAATGAATATTTTAACCTTTTAAATATAGCCATTAGAAAAACCATTAATATTATTAGAAAGTATAAGCTGCCTTCATATTGAGTGACATGAAAACATGCAAGGCTGCATGCATTTATAGTCATGAGCCAGGTGAAAATACTGCTTCATAGTTCTGCTGTAATTATTTTAAAGAAGAAGATTTTTTTCTTTATTTTTTTTTTCTTTCTGGTTATTTTTCCCCAGTCATCTAGAGTTCATATAACCAGAGCAGTTCTGGAACAATTTTTGTCATTTGCAAAATATTTGGATGGATTATCTCATGGAGCACCTCTACTGAAGCAATTATGTGATCACATCCTTTTTAATCCTGCTATCTGGATACATACCCCTGCAAAGGTAACAGAACATTTGAATAATGTTATGACTCTCCTACAACAAAATTAAATACCTATGTTCTTTTACAACATTCTACTTAGTTTTTTGTTTGGTTGGGGTTTTATTTAAACATGGTAATAGCAATGATTTTTTAGATCATGAATTCTATACCCTGCTTAACTATATATTCCAACATCTTTTATAAGTTTCTAAAAGAAGTTAAATTATTGCCTATGATTCTGTCTAATTCTGTTAAAAGACTGTTTCTAGAAACCCAGTCCCTTTTTCAGTGGTTGCATTACATTGTTTACCTAGAGATTAGGCATAAAATTTTGTATTTTTAATTGCAGGCAAAATGTGTTTTGTTACACATTAATGTACGCTCTCAATTCAGATTATGTATTCTAATTTGATAAAAATCTATAAAATATTATCATTTGTCTCTGGTAATAATGAATTATTTGTTTTCCTAAGTAATCATAGTTGGGATATGTGAACCAAAGTGAAAAGCGGCATTGTCCTAAAAACTGAAAATATATGGTTCTCGTATAAAAAGTCGTAATAGAAAGCAAGCCAATATGTTTATCTTTACCTAAATCATGGAATATCATTTCTAGGTACCTAGATATCAGTCCAGCCCTTGCCCTAATCAAAATTGTAATTAGTTTTTGAGGTTTTTATATCATATCCAAAGTACATTCTAAAAACACCCCTACAATTCAAGGTTACTAATACAGAACTTACATTTATGTGGATAACTATTCCATTCCTCAGGTGCAGCTGTCTTTGTACACCTACTTGTCAGCTGAATTCATCGGGACTGCGACGATCTATAACACCATACGCAGAGTGGGCACGGTGCTGCAGTTAATGCACACGCTGAAATACTACTACTGGGTGGTCAATCCTGCTGACAGCAGTGGCATTACTCCTAAAGGATTGGGTAAGTGCAACACGTAAGGGAGAAAATATAAGCATTTCTCCTTTGAGAAGGTTTGTGATGTAAATGTCTGAAAGCTCCTTGGATCTGTAGGCAAGGAGGTAAATAAATGGGATTAGTTGATACCAGTGGTCATCAGTAGAAGGACTATAGAAGTACTTTTGGTGTATCATACACCCCTTGTGATAATTTCTTATGTTTATATGTATTCCCAGAAGATTTCAACTCAGTTCTTCAGTCACGTAGCATATACTTATGTGGGCATACTTTAGGAAGCATATTAAAATGATTGATTTTTCCTTCTTCTGTAATAAAGAGGAAATATTGCATGTATTTCATATGCCAAAGAAAGCTTTGTGTGGTTTGAGTGATTGGTAGTGTTAAGTGACCTTGAAAACAGAGTGGAAACTTCTAGTTCTCACTGCAGAAGTCTCTGAAGCTGTTTTTCCAGTTCAATAATATTTTTTCTCTGTCCTTATAAAATAGAGATTGATTTAACTTTGGTTAAAGTGATGTGCTTAGCTTAGCACAGGAGGTATTGAATGACAGCACCAACAGAATGCAATAGGAGATAGTGGCTGTATGCTACATGTTACAGATGTGTATTAACCAGAGCAAATCATTCTAATCCTATACATTCTGGCTGTAATGCCATTACATTTAGCTATCTACTTGTGTAAAGCAGGAAGGATTTGGCTGAAAGTCTCTTAAAAAACTCTTGATAAAGGAGAATTTATTAATTATCTTTATTCTGTAACTGTTATTGTTATGCTGAGAAATCGAATAATTGGGGAACGTTTTTAGTACTGTCACATACCCAAATATTCAAGAGTGTGACATATCTAACACATTAGTTGTTGGATAATTCTTATTTGTAAGTGAGCTGTATGCATAGGGGTTTTCCCTCAATATTTTTTTTTAGTAAGTAACAATTCTTTTACTAGATTAGGTATCCTAATAGACAATGAAGGTATTTAAGGTCACAGAAAGAACTGCTCTAGGATCTTGGATCACATTTATAGTTCTCTCATAATATAGTATTAGATGAGCAGTAGTCTTCAAAAATTATTAAAATTTATTTTAAAATACTTAACAAAAGCCCACTGTTCTCTTTTCATTTGAATGAAATGTTTGCGATCCTGGATAATGAAAATTACCTGTGGTGGTTACTTAATTAGCTTGAAATCTTTGTCAGTGATAAATTATATTATCCACTTACACTGACTCTGGATTCCTGCTGCCAAAATAGAATTAATTTTTTTTTTTTGGTGCCTGCAGTGAAGGTGTCTCCTTGTGAGCTAGAGCTCTGCTGATTATAGACAGTGGAATGCAGGAGTCAGTTGCCTTAATACAGGTTTCTAGCGTCATTATAGTCTTGGTGGGGCATCCCACCTGCCTCTCAGAAGGATGCATGTTTCCTGTCCATCCAACACCAAATCTGCTTGTTTTGGGTAGATATTTTGCATACTTTATGGCATGACAGCTTACACTGGTAAGTATGTTTTGGAAGCTGTGTCCTACCTCTAACTGACAGGCACTTGAGAAATGCTTTGTTTGAAATGTAGCTGCTTCCTAGACTGTGTTGCCTCTATTGATTAGGTCTCCATTAACCTCAGTGGGAGGTAAGAAGCTGGTCTTGTCTGGGAACTACACTGTTGATATCTAAAATTAGGGTGAGCTGAATCCTACTCTGGGAGTGGCTTTATCCAGTTTCATGCTTTCAGAGCTCTGCTCTGTTGAGGTTTATGCTGGTATACTGCACAGGTACAGTTTTACCATCAGACAAATTAACTGTATCTGACATTAGAGAGGCATTGGAGTGTTTAAAACTCAGCTGATCAGCTTATATACCTTGTGTTTGTGACTATTGAATACCCAGCTGTTGGGAGGTAAAGTTTTCAGGTGTCAACCACTTTTACAGCTAGATAGAGACTTGGAAAATTGCTTGACTAGTTTGAGAACGGAAGTTTGATAATATAGTTTACTGGCTATGGCTGAGATTCTTTTTAAATTTTTTTGCTAGTATATTTCTTTTAATTAAAAAAATTCCTGTGCTTGTGTGTCATGATACTACTACCTAACAACACTTTGAAAATGTATTGCATATTACAGACTGCTTCCCTCTGGCTACGTTTGCTCTTTTGTGGAGTCGGTGACATTTCTTTCTGCAGAAAGCATGGGGTTTTTTTCATCTTGCCCAGATCTGCCTCTTTGCAATTAGTTGTATTTTTTGAGTATTTGTATGTGTAATGCCAGTTGCATCGCTTCAAAAAATATGTATTCATCAAAATCTGAACAGAAGGCATGAGGTACCCAAGGACACAAAATAAGGAATGAGAAATGAATCCGTTAACTCTACCTTAGCATACATATGGTTGGTTTACATCCCTGCCTTTTCTTTCATTCAGAGCATAGTACATTCTCCTCTCATTTGTGTCAGTTCCAGACAAGATTCTTTTTTTATCAGGAAGGCAACCAGGTCAGTCCCTGAAAGGTCATCAGACAGTGTAAATTAGTGGTTGCTTGGTATAGCAGTTTGACAACAAAAATCAAAATTATTAAGGCCTTCATACAGTACTTGGGAAGGTGTTTGAGGGCATTTCAAAAAACATATTATCCACTATATCTGAATTTTCTCATTTTGTCTTTAGTTAGATTTATAGATAAACTTGACTTTTTGAAAGTTTAGTATCTTCTTTCGTCCTTGCTCCTTATCCTCTTCCTTCTTCCCTGTAGAAAGCCCTGTGTAACTGATACAACTATAAAGAGTCTCTTTTCTATCTGTAAAAGTGGCTTTTCTTGTGCTGTGTTGAAGAATGTCAGCCTATCAGAGAGGAGGATCAGTGACTTAGCAACAGATGTGCAAACCCAGCACAGCTATGGAGTTTTCTCCATGCAAATCAGCACTGGGACTTTTTCTGCTATTATTCCACAGATAACTTCTGCTTATGACTAATACAGCTGTAATAACTGATTTGATTTGCAAGCAAATGACTTTGAAAATATAATAATTGCTGAGGTGATGGTTTGCTTAATTTAATTTCATATGAACTGCATTTCATATTAGATTTTTTGTCAAATTTGCATTAGTTGCTTGCAATTGATAAAATCCCTGAAAATTTTTCAAAATGTTTGATCACCTGGATATTACATCACATTAATTTACCAGATGGTTTGCTAACATCAAGTGCAGTTCTGTCTGATTCAGACGGCTTTAGTCATAGAATACAGTCTTAGAAGTAGCTGTAGTTATTGCACTTTAGGCTTTTTTAATTTTCACCTCTGTTTTCAGCTTCTCATAGCTTCAACAATCCTAATAGTTCAAAAAAGGTGACTCTTCCAGGATTTTGGGTTTGTGTTAGTTTTTATTAGCCTGCATGCAGCCAGTACTGCCAGAGAGTTTATATATTATTAAAATGTAGAATAATATGTATAAAAAAAATTGTTAAAGTAAGAAAGTTGAGGTGTAAAAATGCAATTATGCGAAAGTTAAAGTTGCTGCATTTTCAGTAGCATTTGATATCTCAAAACGGAAGAATAAGACCCATTTTCTTTGCACGTTAATTTCGATGTATGAAACAGAAAAAATGTCATCATGTGAATAAATGGCAGCTGAAATTCTAAGCTGGCTTGACATGAGACTTTTCAGATCTGGAGAAGACTTTACTGGAAATCATGCCGATATCTAAAATTTGAGTGCATGTGGTATAGTGCCTTCAAATAATTTGCTGTCATATTAGGAAGTAAGCTTATTCATGCAGACGTTTTAGTAGTGTGATGTTTTCTTGTCTTCTAGGCTTGTCATTTTTTATGTGGAGATACTGAAACATGTTTTAATATTAGTAGTTTGATTTACTATTACTTGCAGACAGTTACTCTGCTTCAGGCTTTTATTGCCTTCTCCTGTCTTAATAAAGCACAAAGTGGGTGAGTTTTCTGTACTGACAGTTTAGTGGCCCTTATTTTAAGGCCAAAGGAGCTCAATATTGAAGTTTCCCATTTGGCTGATGCTGCTTTCTTTTAAAAATGAAAGTTTTCCCCTTACTTTTCCTAGTAATCTGCTTATAAAATGGGAGGCATAAATGCTTTTTCAAAATGAATTTTAATGAATTTTTTTAAAGGCTCAGATACTTATTTTAAATTTGGTTTTGTATCTTCTCTTTCATTATTGCTTTCTTGTTTCAAGCTGATATTTCTGCTTAGATTCAGAATACTGAATTAATATTTGTTTTTCCATTTCCTTCTGGAAACACTGTTTCAGAGTGTAAAAGTATCAAATTGCTCCGTAATTATTCTTAGTAGGTTTTACATTTTAGATGTAGATCCTCATAGTGGAGACAAGTAATCTGTTTAAAATGATGAATTATACTTTTCTTCAGGTGTTGTTTTTTTCAATTTTTTTTACAAAGAACTTAAAAAGTCAAACTAATTTCCAAAGGAAAGAATCTAAATTTTATTATTTACTTTTTACACTTGGACTGTGGTTATAGCTGTTATCTTGATTTACCACATGCACACTTTTAATATTTTGTTAAATCATGCAGAATAAGGATAATAGAATCACCCAGCCATTGCAGTATCCAAACACACAGCAAAACAGGCAATGGAGTGAAAATTATTTAAAATATATAGCTTCTTTCTGTAATTATCGTATTTTATGCTGAGTTTGAAGGGGCCCTTCAGGATCATCAAGTCCAATTCCTGGCCCTGTACAGGACACCCTGAGTCACACCATGTGCCCGAGAGCATTGTCCAAGCTCTTCTTGAACTCTGTCAGGCTTGGTGCTTTGACCACTCCCCTGGGGAGCTTGTGTGGCGTGAGAGAAATGTGCATTTAAGTTCCAGATTGCTGTATAGTTTAGTTCATTCCTGAACTGACTGGCCAAGCGTTTCTCTTTCTCTGCTGGTGTTTCCTCTGTGCTTCACAACTCTAACTCTGAGTGGACCTTTATGAATAGTATCATGTCTCTTTATTGAGAATGCATGGTTGTTAAAGTACAAGTTATCTCGTGCTAAATAGTTTTCAAGCGTGTTTTTCATGTCCAGTATTTTGGAAAATGAGCTGTAGAAGTGAGAATTAAGAAAATTATTATGAGGAGAAAGTAACTATAGTTTTTCTTTTTATGGATAGAAGAGGTTTCACAAAGTTATTTCAAGAGCTGGGTTAGAGTGGAACTCACTTCTCATTAGATTTACAGTAGAGAGAAAAACAGGTCCTCTGCGATCCACATATCATGTGATGTTATTTATGCGTGCATGGAGATTAGATTCTGCTATCTGTATCATGTTTTATTAATTTAAGGAGTAGAAAAATCATGATTTTTACGTTTTTAAAAAAATCAAAACAGATGGAAGAATGTTACATTTGGTTGTTGGTAGAACTGATAACACAATGTTTTATTTCCAGAGACAGAATTAGAAATCGTTATTTTTGTTATACAGAGCTCACAGTCAGTTTTTTGTTGGTTAGTTTTTGGTTTTTGGTTTTTTTTTTTTTTCACAGCGGTATTGATTATACTTAACTCTGTGATTATTGTTACTTTTTCCCTCTTATTTACTTCTGGTTTATGCCCCTCTAATATTTCCATGCTGAAGGAATGAATTGGATAAAATTATAAATTCTTGTTTTTCATTTATTTTTGTCTGGGTAAAGCTGGCTAACTCTTATTATGAGTGTATATTTTAAAAATCTGACGCAAATGATGGGCTCTCTGTGAAAAATACATACATAAAGAAATCTAAAAGCAGGAAATGCTTTAGTGACTCATCCTCATGTGGGATAAGGGAGGCATCCTTTCTCTTTGCCAATTAAAAAGAATGTTACTATTTTGTATTAGGGATTTATGGCTGCTGTAGCAGATCTTGAAAGGGTTATCTTCATAGTTGATCTGATGTGAGTTTGGTTTTAGTCTTTAGCAGTGCTGATTATCAGTGTCCGAGTGATGGTGACACTGAATTGTCTACATGCTGTGATGGCTACAAAGATTAATAGACAGTAAAGAAAAGTACTTTGCAATGTTTGAGTTGAAAAACAAGATTTACTTGTCTTTCTTTGCCTCTGTATATGTGTGGATAAAATATACCTTTTTTTAATTATAGCATAAATTACACCATTTTTTGGTTAATAATACATTTTTTAAAAATAAATCTTCAACTAGGAATGAAGTCCTTCAATTAATAATGAAGTAAAAAACTGTGATGATATAACAATCATAGTGGAAAATCTGCTTTAGGTAGCTTTAGAACTTCCTATTTAATTAATTCTATTCAGTCTGTGTCAGATGATCATTACATTATATTGCTGCCATCCTTCCTTTCATTCTTTGTAGCTGTCTGGTGGTTACATAGCCTCCAGTTTCTCCAGCCTGTCTTATTTTTTCTTGCCAGTCCTCTTTTAATTTTTGAAACTAATGAAGTCTTTTGGGTAGCAGCTGTCCCCTTTTTCTGGTTCTAGTGCAATGAAGCTTCATACACAACTAAAATGCAAGGAATAAATAATACTAGAGCTCTGAAGGGAAAATTACCCTTTACCTGCTTGGCATATAGCCTGCAAGCAACAACTCCTTTGGTATCTTTTGCATGTTGAAGAACCCTTTTCAAGGTTGTCACACATCTCCAGGGGAATGAGTGGGTACGTGAAGAAGTAGTATAAAACTCTCATGTCTTTGAAGAGGTTCCCAGTTAAATTGGGACTTCTTCTTTTTGACATGTCCTTACAATTTCTGTTACAGAAATGTTTTGCCGACCTCACCATTGTCTGTTTTCTGTTTCCATAATTATAGTCCTTCAGAAAAGACAAAATGTCAAAATTATTTTTTTTAGTCCTGTTTTTCAGATATTGTCTGATATTGAATCCCAATAAGGTGTAGGAGGGAAGAGGGTGTACAAAGAAAGAGACTTCTGTGATGCAGTTAGGGAAATTGAATTTGCATTTGAATTAGGGAAAAATAAAAGCTATTGGTAAGAAGCACACCACAGCCATAAAAAAATTCATGTAGTATTTAATATAATTGCTTCTAGTACCAAAAAAACCCAAAAAATTCCAACTGACTTCTGTTTTCCTTACTGTTCTTACACGCAGAGAGTGGAGAGCTCGAGATTTATTTGCTTTTTTCTGAAGAGTACCCAGTTCTCCTTGTTCCACTTTTAAACAGGGAAGAAAACTTGAGTGTATTAGCCATTATTTTTGTTCTTGCTAGTGAAACAAATATACCTTACCTTAAGGTTTTCCCTTGTTGCAAACTTGAATTACTGTGTAATGCAGTGTCTTCACTTCAAAAAGTGTCACCAAAGACTATTAGAAAATCTTCATTAAGAAGTTGTATTCTTCTGGATGGGAAATAACACTGAGATGTAGATTGTTATTAAACTTGTGTTTATCAGTGTAAGTTGAAATGGCTGATGGAAAAGTAATTTAAGTTGCATTTATTTTTACTGAGCAATATTTAAGACTGTCTATGACATGCATTGTCTGAAGATCAGGAACTTCACAAAGGAATTTCCAGTTCAATATTTATGAAGGAGGAGAATGGAAAATACAATTGAACTAGTTTCAAATTACTACAGTTGTTCAAGCTCTGGTTTTTTAGATATTTCCATTTTCCTAATATATTTCATCAAGCACAATTGTTTAAAGTATTATGGATTATATTTTTTTTCCTAGTTTAAATTGAATATTTTCTTTAGATAGTAGTTTCTCTTCAGTTACATGACTTTAGTTTTTGCTATAACTAATGGCTACCACTTGTATTTCATAAATCCTTTTTCTCTTGGTTTTCATTCAGATGGTATTTAACATAGTGGTTAAGTCATTCCAAGTTGTTTATCACGTATTGCTGTCTATCTATTACTATCACCTTATTACTATCTTTCATCTTCCTGTGTCTTTTAAAAAACTAAGTAAAATATAATATGGATTTCTTTTTTTTTTTTTCCAAATGGAACATCACTTAAATATATTGGTGTTTAAAAATGTGATTCTGAAAGGTTATAAATGATATCATTTGCAAATATGAACTTTTATATAAGAGTAGACTACTAAATCTGTTGTAGGAACTGTGATTTCCTTAAGAAGCTGCAGTGATTAAAGGAATTAGTTTATATTTAAAAGTGCTATATTTTGTTTCTTCCAGATGGTCCCCGGCCCTCCCAGAAAGAAATCATATCATTAAGGGCGTTTATGCTTCTGTTCTTGAAACAACTTATATTGAAGGTAAAATGGTCTGTTCCAGAGTGAAAACATTGACATCTGTTATATACTTGTAACAGGATCTTTCATAGTAGAAAATCAGTAATACCTGTCCAGTATTGTGTCTTTTTCTGGTTAATTTAATGTTCATGCACATCCTTCTAATCAACAGAGAAGTAGTAAATCCATACAAAATTTCTTAATCATCTCACCAAACTCTGCCATGTATATTTTATTAAATGTTTAATATATTTTTATTCAATATATAAAATATGTTTTAATTAAATTAAGTAATATTTTTTAAAAATTAATAAAATAGTCAAATGAAAAAGATAATTGCAGTTGTCAAGCTACTTATTGCTTTATCCTTCTTGTTGATCCTACCACTGGTTGAAATGGTGTAGGACTCTTTCTCTCTGTTACAGCTGAACACTACTCTTTGAGGGATAATCTGCTAATTTGAGACTAGACCAAAAACCAGTATTTTCTGTTCTGTCTCACAAACTGGAGGAGTAACAGTAATAGTTTGTAGTATCTGAGGGCGCACACCAAAAGAATCTGACCTCATACTGTTTTGAATTGTCAATGTGATAAAGAAAAGCAGTAGAATGATAGACAATTTAGTCTTTTTGGTTCAAATAAAAAAGCTGTAGGATTATTTGACTAGGTCCAAAATTTGCTTACTCAAACCTGAGGAATGTATTTTCTCTGAATAATGGCCTTTTTTTCTTTTTTTTTTTTTTTTTAGGATCGAGGAGTGAAAGAAGATGAACTGCAGAGCATATTAAATTACTTATTGACAATGCATGAGGTACATTTCTGTAATTACCTACCTTTTATTGTAACTGATTGAATCAGCTCTGTGGGAAACTTGCTGTTGAGGTTAGTTTGTAGAATAACATTGATGCTTGTCATACAGGATGAAAATATTCATGATGTGCTGCAGCTGCTAGTGGCACTAATGTCCGAACATCCAGCATCCATGATACCTGCCTTTGATCAGAGAAATGGGATACGGTAAGATGGTGAAGTGAGAAAATACCCTAAAAGTAGTTCCAGTATCATCACTCTCCGATTTGCTTCTTTTTCACATAAATATCACAGTTGCTGATCTTTTAAACTTCAATTTCATTAACTTAGGCTTTATTTTTTGACAAAATGAATGATTTCAGTAAGTTGGAGGAAAAAGACAATTTCCGCTTAAGATTATCATTATGATATTTCAAAGTAACTGCACTGTTTTACTTGCTTCTCAGTCTCAAATAGAATATGTAATTAACAAGATGCATCAAATAGCCATGTATCTATCTCAGAATAATTTAAAATATTCTTTCTTTGTATGTTTAACATTCTCTGGGGAGAAGAAGAGGAAAACAAGAAATCATGCCCTAGCCTCTCGAATTCTGTCTGAAAACAGTGAAATTCATGCATTTATCTGTTTGGCTGTGAAGTTAATAACTGATAATTCCCAAAGAAGTATCATTTTTGTTGGGATTTTATGCGTAATTTGGTAATATAATTTTTTTCAGGGACTAAAAATTTTCATGTTTATAATTTAATACTTACTATGGAATTTTATTTTGTGCTGTTCTGAAAATACTTTCAAAAATGCAAGGGGCTTGTAAAAGGGAAAAACCCCCACCACATCTACTACTTGATAGATTCAAGCTCAATTTTGCCTAAATGCTAAGACCTCGTACAAAGATATGTACTTAAAACTGTTTGAATGGCAATGCTAGTTGAAGGGAAAACTCATGGTTAGGATTTTGCTTTCTGCCTGTAGTTTGTATTCAACCAGAATTCTATTCCTGACATTTTTCGAAGAAGGGTAAGTCTGGTTTGGAAGACTGAAGACATCTTTATGTAACATTTGTGGTACTGATATTAAAAGTGATTGATGGTGCAGTCTTTATGTTTAAAAGTCTGTGTTGTAGAAGTGGGAAGAATGCACAGAATTGCAACTTTTAAGTATTTAAAAAAAAAAACGAAACAAAACACACCCAAAGCCTTACATATAATTAGGGGTTCATTTGCCTAAGTTATCAGGGGACAATAGCCCCAGAGGTCATTTGGTAATAGTATAAGTCGTTTCAAAAGAGGAAGATATTGTCTGCTAAAGCACTCTTTAGTGGAGAAAGACTAGAAAGAGTGGCTAAAAGCTGAAGCCAAGCTAATTCTAATGGAAAACTAAAATATAAATTCAAAAATTTGTTGCAGAACAGTGCCGGGGAAGGCTAATCTGTCTAAGGGTTTTCTGTCTCTTGGTGTCTTCAGATTGGGGCTGGTTTGCTTTCTGAAAGACTACAGAATTTATGCTTAAACCTGTCATATGAATTAAATGTGTAATAATTAGATTAGTTAATATTTGAGGCACTTTTTTTTTAATCCAGGATTTAGAAACAGAGGATGTAATGAAAGGAGATTTTCACTAGCATCCAGGTACTCCAGGATATGACCTTATGTGTTCCAGTCTGCTTCTCTTGTCCTAAGCTACAACTGCTCAGGCTGTCTTTTATTTGGTTGCTCCAAGAGAGAAGTCTAGAATAAGATGTTAGTTTTTGTAATAAATCTTTGAACTGAACCAAACTACACCATATCTCCAGCCTCAAGAATTCATAATCGAACTCTTACGCTGCACTTGATTCTTTCAGCATAGCCTTCTATTTTGTGTAAATTGTTGGTTTTATTGATTTATTTCTTAATAAATATCCTTGTTCAGTGAAATACAAGCTATATATGTGATGTTTAGTAATACAATCTATATATGTGTTGTTTGAGCTTGAATTTGTTTTTCTGTTTTAGAGTAATTTATAAGTTATTGGCTTCCAAAAGTGAAAGTATATGGGTGCAAGCTTTGAAGGTCCTTGGATATTTTCTTAAACATTTGGGCCATAAGTAAGTGTCATTTTAAAAATTTTATAGTGGTGTATTTAAGTTCACAATTCTTCTTGTCTTTTTGTCATAATTATTATATATTCTTTGTCAGTCTTTAGAAATTACTTCAAATTATTAGGTTTTCTGATTAATAATTTGTACACGGTTACCTTTATAAATCAGATAAAATTAATTTTTTCCATTTAACTTGCTGTTACTATGATGTTTGGAACATTGATTGTCTTTCAAATGTGCAACATGCTGAAACTCAAGTCTTAAAACAAGGGAAAAACATTTTCCAGAAATACATCTTATAACTATATATTGCATGTTCAGCTAAAGTTAACAGGAAACATATGAGTGTGATCTAAAATTTGCTTCTGGAATCATCAGTGTCATTGCAATAAAATTTTCAGGGCGGCACTTCTAAAAATAGTTTTAGAAGGATGGGAAAAATGAAATAGAATATTTTATTGACATGGGAATGTTTCAGAAGGAAAAGTAGATACATCAAGCAAGTGGTGTTTAAAAATGGTGGTAAGGACATGTCTCTGTGCAAGAAATACACAGAAAATGTGGCAGCAAGAAATATTCCCATTTAAAAAGACCTGATGTAACAAAATGAGTTTACTTAGTCTCTTCTTCCATATTATGGTGTCAAGAAAGCACTAGCATTCATGCAGTGCTGCGTAGCCTGCTGTTGCTCATTTTTTTCCTTCTGCATGTGGTGTTAAGTTCCCTGCTGGGATTAGCCCAAAATGGCATTTTAGTGGAAGGCTGTGTATTATAAAAATTAACCACATGCTTCACAAGAGACTTCATCATGTAAGCCTCATTTGAAGGGAAAGGAGGTAGGAGTCCAGCCAGAGTGCAGTATCACTAGAAATGCTTTTCTCAGTAAGATCAATAAAGTATGACTGTGTAATTGAGAGACAGTTAGCTGAGAATAGGCTTCTAAATGGGATTTTTCCTGTGAGATCCAGCAAGTTGAATACTGTTCTGGGAATTAATAAAGCAAATTGATAGTCCACTCAAGAATCTCCAAGGACTTCTCAAACATTACTTACTGAAAGTCATTCACATTGGTAGGAGTTGGATTGAGTATGATACACCAGATGAAGGTTTGACTTGTCAGAAGCCTGGTTGTATCCAGATAAGTACATTTGTTTAAAATATTTATCACTTATCCAGAAAAACAAGTAGCAAACTATGTCCTGGGGTGCATCAGGCACAGCATCGCCAGCTGGGCAAGAGAGGGATTGTCCCACTCTGCTCTGCACGGGGACAGCCTCACCTCGAGTGCTGGGGGCAGTTTTGGGCACCACAATATAAGAAAGACATGAAATTATTGGAGAGTCTCCAAAGGAGGGCCATGAGGATGGCGAAGGGCCTTGAGGGGAAGTCGTATGAGGAGCTGCCGAGGTCACTTGGTCTGTTCAGCCTGGAGCAGAGGAGACTGAGGGAGGACCTCATGGCAGTCTGCAATTTTCTTGTGAGGGGAAGAGGAGGGGCAGGAACTGATCTCTTCTCTGTGGTGACCAGTGACAGGACTCAAGGAAACAGCATGAAGCTGAATCAGGAGAGGTTTAGGTTGGATATTAGGAAAAAGTTTTTCACCCAGAGCTGGGTTGGACACTGGAAGAGGCTCCCCAGGGAAGTGGTCACAGCACCAGCTTGACAGAGTTCAAGAAGTGTTTGAACAATGCTCTCAGGCACATGGTGTGACTCTTGGGGATGATCCTGTGCAGGGCCAGGAGATGGACTCAGTGATCCTTGTGGGTCCCTCCCAACTTTGCATATGGTCCCTCCCAACTTAGCATATTCTATGATTCTATGGTTACGGAAAAAGAAAAGTGAGCATTTTCAGAAGCTGAAATTTTAATTCCCAGTCCTTTACATCTACTTGCAATTATGGATATATCAGTGTAGTTTCCATTGTTGAGTGAACATATGTGCTTAGCAAAAATTAACTTTATTTTTCATGTAATCGGAGTGATTGAAATTTCCTTGAATACTCTGTGTAGCTTTAAAAGGGTTTTTTTTTTAATTTTTAGACCTCCGAACATCTGCAAATGTGCATATTTTATGTAGATTATAGCAAGCCAAAACGCTCTTCCATTTCATGTTTTACAGCTAGTGCTTGTGCTTTTTTCTTCGCATACATATGTGTGCATACACATGATTTTATAAAATGGAAGTCCAACCACAGGAAATTCTAAGCAATTATAGAATTGTGAAGCACTTAGATTTCTGTTTCACAGTGCAGGAAACAGGCATTGCATTGTGATACATTGAAACAGAATTGCATGAAGAGATGTTATGTGATTTATGAAATCTAAACCAATACAATAATACTAAGAAATGTGTAGGTACAAAACCAATTACTGTTGCTGTGGTTCATATATATGCACCACAGATGGAGCTCTAGAGTGGAAGTAATTGATTCTCAGAAGTGACCAGTAATGTGTTAGATGAGAGCCTGAATAACTTAATTAATTTTTTTTTTTTGTGATCTGAGATGATAGACAACTTTGTCCAACCTTAACAGTTGACAAAATCCTGATTTTTTCCTTCTCTGCCATATTTGATTCTTTCTATGCCACCACTTGAAATAATAGTCTGTTTTTACTTTTGGGTTTTACCTGCACTTCTAAACTTCCCAATGGATTTCTTCTTCTATCTGCTAAATCATACCTTAAAAGGTTGAATACCTGTAGGTTTTGTCATAAATAGCTCATGAACTCCTTTCTGTGCATAGAAAAGTACACACTGTTGTAAGTTGTTGCCACTCTCTTTTGTGGTTCTTTGAAAATTACAAAATAATCTATTAATTTCAAAAGTTCTAGAATGAACCTATATAATTTGTTATTTTTACTGGTAATCATGAAAACACAGTTTCTTAGCTTCTGAATGCATAAATTTTTTAGAAACTTTACTGAACTGTATCCTATTTAACATTTTTCTCCTGCTTTAATATGGATTATTATTTATTTTGAAAAATGATTTTTATTTCATATCCATTATAGTTCTAGGTAAATTTAATGATGCAAAGTCTGAGAAGTACTCTATTTATGATGTTATATCCCATTTTAAAAGGGTGGGGTCTAGGGACAAGGAGAGTATGTTGATCTGCGCTGCTTCCTTCTCCACTTTTTAAGATTTGAGTAGTTTTGGATCCCAGATGTGAAACACACTTCAATCATGTAGAATTTCCTAACTTTTCAGTATCTTATTGATTTTTCATTGCAACATGTGTTATTCCAGGATTGAATTATTTTGGCTTCATGAGAGAATGCTGTATAAAAAAGAAAGGTGGTACTTAAAAATCCATATATATATTAGTATTAACACATACAGATTGCTTGAGCAATCTGAGGGAGGTTAGCCCAGATCACCCACTGTGGTTGCTTCCAACCTAAAAAATTCTGTGATTCTGTGATTAATGTTGGAAAATATGAAGTTGGATTGTCCTGAGTTCTTATGCTGTGGCAAAAGATGTGTTCTTCAGTGATTATATTTTAAAAAGCCTGTGTAAGATAGAAGGAGCTGACTTTGAGACTGGTGTGTGATTTATTTTATGCAAAAGCGCATTCTAAATACAACATTGTTTTCTGAGAATCTTTTTATATTTGTATAATGACATTCATTTTGGGAAATATCCTGAATGATATCTGTTTCCTAATATATGCAGAATAACAAGCTTGGGAGCTTTTTGGTACAGTGTCAAAATATTTGGCTTTTGGGTTTTATCTTGCGTTTACTTAAAATGCTCAACGTGCTTGGCATGTGCCTAATGGTTTTGTTTCCCTTACAGGAGGAAGGTTGAAATCATGCATACTCACAGTCTTTTTACACTTCTTGGAGAAAGGTTGATGCTGCACACAAATACAGTGACCGTTACAACATATAACACGCTTTATGAGGTACAAATTATTAAATGTAAAGATTGTTGTTTCTGTTGTAAAAAGTATTACTTAAAAAAAAAAAAAGTGCTCTATAATATCCTGATTCTCAAGACTTTTGAGAAACATTTCAGAAATTTTGAGAAAGTACTTCTTAGTTCACAATGTATTTTGCCAGGTTTTAGATGTTTTTATTAACAATGTCATAATTTTGACATAGGCTCTATAAAACTTTCCACTTCTGCTGGAATAAATCCTGTTACTTGAGGTGTTCATCACTTTCCACAAAAAACCCCCCAGCAGTTACTGCAGACCTCCAATTGCTCATACTTCTCTATTGTTTGGAGAGTTTGTTTCCATTGAAATGGAAAGTGCTGATGTCAGAGATTCCTCTCTCTCTCTCTTTTCTATTTCATGTCACTCATTTCAAGTTTACAAAATTTCGAAGAGCTGTTCTTTCTTTTTTAACCGTGCCAAATGATAACTAACACAGCCACTTTTCTGTAGCAGATACTGCTTGAGGCAAATAAGTGTGACCCCAAAGCATTCAGCTATTCTACCAGGTTCTTGTAGAAACTTCAGTTTTGATGATGAGCAATTTTGTAAAAGCAAACTATTGAGAACATCAAGGTGGTTGAAAGCCATATCTCATGCTTGCATGCATAAAGCTCTTGTCCAATGTTCAATTATTACTAAAATGATGACTTTGAATAGAATCTCTTGCAATTTCTGAAAATCGTATGCACTAGAAAGATTTTTAATATTTTTTTTAGTCATAAATAGATTTAATGACTAGATGCTCAGGGTTGGTTCCAGAAAAGAAAAAAGAGACTAGAGGAGCGCTTGGTTTTTAGGGTTCTGAATAACGTAGAAAATGATTCTCCTATGATTGTAAAAACCTAAAAATCATCTATTTGCCAATGACTTAGACATCAAGTTCTTTTTTACTGCACATTACCTTTTATGGTTTGGCCACTTGGGTCTCAGAGTCTAGTTCCTGCATTCAGTTTTCTGAGAGCTTCTGTGATTGGTATTCTCAGAAAATGCATAACTCATTGACAAAATCAAAGTCCTCGTGGAGTTCAGCATCCACAGGCATGTACATTTGAAAAAATAGCCAGAGGAAAGGAGAAAAAAAGGGGTTAGGTGCTGTAAGTACAGAAGATTTGCTAAGAAACTGATGCTAAGGAACAGATATTTTCCATATTCTCTCATAAAAAGCAAGGGCATATTTTCATTCTATTTTAAATATCAATATGTAAAGACCTATTCTAAGATACTATGTTTATAACTGACATTAGTTTGATTATTTTTTAATGAGTGAGCTAAAGTTCTGCTTTAAAATAAATACTGCTAGTGAAATTACTCTGTTTTGAAATGCACTTACTTGAATGTACTTACTGAAAATTCTGTGTTGATATCATTGAATTTTTAGCTTGTTCTTAAAAATAAAGTTGCATACACACATCCAGTGACAGGTATCCCGGTGTGAAAGGTTTGTGGTGTTGCCTCAGTACAGATTAATTAGGTTGTCAGGTACAATGCATGCAACGGGAGAATGCTCTGTCTTCCTCGTTATGTGAAGCCCCAGGATTATTCCTGTGGAATGCTGTCTCTGACTCTTACTCTTTAGCAGCTGAAGGAAACCAAACCCAGTTATAAGAATTATTCGGTTTGATTATAGGCAAAATGTATGAGAATAATTATTGATGTACGTAGCTTGTGAAAGATATTTTGGTCGGTGAATGTATGACAATATGAGAAATATGAATGGAATATATTTAAAATACCATTATTGTATATTTAGGCGATGAACTCAAAGGTTAGCTAATCAGCCACAGTACAACCATGAAAATCTTGAGCCCTGCACAGAGGAATTGCTTTATTCCATTCTTCAAGATTTAAAATATTTCACCTAATTTTTTTTATATGAAGTTGTAAATGTTCTTAACAAATTTAAAAATGAACAAAGAAATGCTACAGTGTTTGATTAAAAATGGTAAAAGGAAGTTAATATTCTGTTTTAGATTTTGACAGAACAAGTATGCACCCAAGTTGTTCATAAACCGCATCCAGAGCCAGATTCAACAGTGAAAATTCAGAATCCAAGTAAGGACAATATATTATGTTTGTTTGATAAATGTATCACCTAGAGGTTGTGGGGTTTTTTGAAATGATGGTTCAGAAAGTGAGAGCAATTCATTCATGTATCTTAGATACGTATGGGTTTCTGTTACCTCTTACATTAGTGGCTGTCAACAACTGTTTCTTTTTTTAACATTGGTAAAGTGCTTTACATAACTAATTTATTCTTTCAAAGTGATTCTTAAGGTGGTGGCAACGCTGTTAAAAAACTCCACACCAAGTGCAGAGCTGATGGAAGTTCGACGTTTGTTCTTATCCGATATGATAAAACTCTTTAGTAATAGCCGTGAAAACAGAAGGTATGTCAATGCAAACAGTATTTCCTCATCCTTGATTTCTGTGTTATATTCTGTGTCGAGTTTTATGCTCTGTAATAAATTAAAGATATTTAAAATAAATTTAATACACTTATGGTGACTTTTCTTAGTTCAGTAACTAATACCGGATTCTTCTCTATAGTATACTTTAATTGTTTATTCATACTGAAGCATTTTTAAGTTTATGCCTAACATTGGATTGACGTTCAGAGATGATGTTCCTCCCATCTTAACCATCGTAATGTTTAAATAAAGAAGCTTTGTTTGGATATATTTTGAACTAATTATTTCACTTTAGATGTTTACTTCAGTGTTCAGTGTGGCAGGACTGGATGTTTTCTCTGGGATACATTAACCCTAAGAACTCCGAAGAGCAGAAGATCACAGAGATGGTTTACAACATTTTCCGTATTCTCTTGTACCATGCAATAAAATATGAATGGGGAGGCTGGAGAGTGTGGGTGGATACTCTTTCTATAGCTCATTCCAAGGTAAGAAACAGCTCATAGAGGTTTTTTTTAAATTCTGGTAACTCCCAAAGGCAGTAGTGATACAGTAATAGAAGATGTAAAGTGATTTAGTGCCATCTGGTGGCTGTCGCTATTCATGCCAAGGTGGCTTTTTTCTTGTCAAACACTTTGTAAGCTGTACTTAATATGTTTTTAGGAATCTTGCTAGTTTTTGCCCAAGTTCATCTAGCATATACTCATCCACATAATCTTTTATTTTATTTTTAAGGTCACGTATGAAGCTCACAAGGAATATCTAGCAAAAATGTATGAAGAATATCAAAGGCAAGAGGAAGAAAACATAAAAAAGGGGAAGAAGGGGAATGTGAGCACCATCTCAGGTCTTTCCTCTCAGACAACAGGAGCAAAAGGTGGAATGGAAATTCGAGAGATAGAAGATCTTTCGCAAAGTCAAAGTCCAGAAAGTGAAACAGATTACCCCGTCAGTACAGATACGAGGGACTTGCTCATGGCTACAAAGGTGTCAGATGATGTGCTTGGAACTGCTGAGAGACCTGGAGGAGGAGGAGTGCATGTGGAGGTTCACGACCTTTTAGTTGATATAAAAGCTGAAAAAGTAGAAGCTACTGAAGTAAAGCTTGATGATATGGATTTATCACCAGAGACACTGGGAACTGGAGAAAATGGTGCACTGGTAGAAGTGGAATCTCTTCTAGATAATGTATATAGTGCTGCTGTTGAGAAGCTCCAAAACAATGTTCATGGAAGTGTGGGTATTATTAAGAAGAATGAGGAAAAAGATAATGGTCCATTAATAACTCTGGCTGACGAGAAAGATGAACCTTCTACTAACAATACCTCATTTCTCTTTGATAAAATACCTAGTCAGGAGGAGAAGCTCCTTCCTGAACTTTCAAGTAATCACATTGCTATTCCAAATGTGCAAGAGACACAGATGCATCTTGGTGTAAACGATGATTTGGGATTGCTTGCGCATATGACAAGTAGTGTAGATATAACTTGTGCTCCAAGTATAATAGAGGACAAGGAGTTCAAGATTCACACCACTTCGGATGGAATGAATAGCATTTCTGAGAGGGAGTTGTCTTCATCATCTAAAGGATTAGAATATGCTGAAATGACTGCCACAACTCTTGAGACAGAGTCTTCTGGTAGCAAAACTGTACCTAATGTTGATGCAGGAAGTATAATATCAGATACAGAAAGATCTGATGATGGTAAGGAGGCAGGAAAGGAGATACGGAAGATCCAGACCACTACCACAACCCAGGTAAATTTCAAGTAGCCATGTATGTGTCTGACGTACTCACTGTTCATTGCTGGGGGATAAATTAATAGTATGAGATCTGAGAGATATTTGAAGTATATTTCTTTAATTATATGAAAAATATACATCTTCCAGGCCTATTTTCTTTAAAAATGTCATAATGTAAAGTATTCCATGACTGTATAGAAAATAAATATTTCATATACTACTTAAATAACAGTTATTTCCCACTAAAATAAATTGTAGACTACAATTTGAAGTATGTGGGCATTAATCTCTCTTTAAAATAATTTCCTTAAAAAGAATTATCAACTGAACAACCAGCAGAAATTCGTTATCTTCTAATCTCTTCTTTGGGTGCTTCGAAATACCCTATGAACTCTAAGCTGTCCATGGTTAAATATTTTTTCTTAAAATGAAGTTAACCTTAATTAAAAAAAAAATAAGTAGATATTAAATAAAATAAATTGAGAAATATTTATTTATTAAATAAAATATAAATGAAGAATTATTGTTTTATTGAATAATGAGCAAATTTACTTTTAGCATGTTTACAGTGGAGCTGGCAGTTGGAGTTTTGATTGCTGTAAATGTGGTAACTGCCTTGTTAGATTTGATCTCCTTGAGACCACTGAAAACGCTGAAAATTGCTTAAAGATCAGCCACATCAAATCCCATTCTTGCAGATATGGTATTATTGGCTAGATAAAAGCTCCTCTGTTATGGTCCAGTGATGATATCATTGGCATGAGGGTTACCTGCGGTTGTACCTCAAGGAAAATGTATTTGACTGGAGTTGCTTATCTCAAATTCTCTAAAAACAGATCTACAACCATCTCCTTGCCTTATTAGTAAGAAGTAACTCTCTTTTATTCAAATGGGCTGAAAGAAAACAAGCAAATTGTGCAACAGAGATGGGAACTACTGCTTACTTCTGAGAAGAGTTAATGCCTTTATCAATAATAGATCAAATATCAAAGAATATAAAATTAACTCTTTCCTGTGTTTCCTACTAGAAAAAACTGAAAATACAATTGAAAGCGCTTTGCAGAAGATTCATGTGAAAAATTAAAATCTTGGATAAGTCTAAGAAAAATAGAAACTAGTAATTTAAAGATAACTCTAAGAAAAACATAGGCAATGCAAGCAACAGTAAAAATTTTACTCCCGAGAGTAAATAAAGGAATATTCAAATTGAATAAAGGAAACCTTCTCCGCTCTCAAAATACTAGCTACAGGAGATCAAGATCAGACTAAATATACAAGGAGCTTTTCAGCTCAACTCCAATGCTATGTCCATTTTTACGTTGCTAATATGATTGTTTCGCAAAGTTCTCTTTTGCTTTTAAATTGACAAAATGGGATTTGGGAGGCTATATATAATTCTCTAATGCTCTTGCTAAAAAGACCAGATAAATAAATTGGTTTTGAAAAATGAGGAGCTGTCCAGAAATGCACTCATTCCTTGAAGAGATCACTATGTAGTTTGTTCATGTTTTCAGTCAAGTCGTCAAAGAAAATCGTGTTATTAGCCCAAAAAGATAATTATTACATATAAACAAAGTCTTGTCACTGACTTTGTATGGGCTACATTTGGTCTTTTCTGTAAGACTGCAAGTGAAGAACCTGAGAGTAAAAGCTTGGTGAGTAGCTGGAAGGGGGCCAGCTCCAGCTATGGCCCCTCAGCACTGATTGATTTGACTTGGAGCAGCTCGCTCACTGAAGGATACTGCCCGCCTTGGAACATCAGTATCTCCTGTGGTTGGTGGCCACGTTGTTTTGTCCTATCCTTTCTCAGATTCTGAATTGCATTCAAAAGCACATTGCATGAAGTTAACACCATTTTTTGGACCTCTTGTTGATGTAGGCAATACAGGGTCGATCTGTCACCCAGCAAGACCGGGATTTACGTGTTGACTTGGGATTTCGAGGAATGCCAATGACAGAAGAGCAGCGACGACAGTTTAGTCCAGGTCCACGCACAACTATGTTTCGTATTCCAGAGTTCAAATGGTCTCCCATGCACCAGCGGCTCCTGACAGACTTGCTTTTTGCACTAGAAACAGATGTACATGTTTGGAGAAGGTGGGTCCTTGTTTCTTCTTTAACTCCTGATTTGTGTTTTCGTCAATAAGGAAAAATTAGACGTGTTGGACGGGGGATGTTACTGGGATGGTGGGGAGGAAAAGAGCTGGTGTTATCTGAAATGCCCTTCTGTATCTTCTACCCTCTCTTTTTACCCCTTTCCAGCCTGTAACAGCTCTATTTCACAGGTAGTAATTCCTGTTTTCTTGAGGCATTGTATGAATCCTGCATACCTAAACAAACTGAGCTGCTCTTTCAGCTTATATTTAGTATTAGAATCTACTGCCCCTGTTCTAGACAGCATGACTTCTGCTAATGGCCATTTTCTTAAATGATCAATTAAAAGAGAGCTTCTCTGCCTGCAAGCTGTATAAATAAAACCTCTTTCCTATAACATTTTCTAAGGAAAAACTCTATTGGCAAATTTTATTTTGCATGCCAGCTCCTGATTGGGTTTAGTCTTGGTGATTATATAATATTTTATGACAGCAATGTGATTTCCTGGGGTTTTTGTACATTTTGTAGGGGTACTCTGTAACTATAATACAATAGAGAAAATTTACTCTAATTTCCAGTACAGAATAGTTCATTTTCACAAAACTTGAGCATACTTTTATCAAAGGAGCAATATATATTACATTTAATTTCCAGTTTGATGAACTGTTCTGTGATACTCACTTGTGATACTCACTTTCAATGTTTTTCTTTTGGCCAAGTATATGGGAGGGGGTTGTATTTTGTGTTCAGATAATGCTTGAAGGTTAAAGTTCAGTTTGTATATTTTCAGTTGAAACCTTTAATTTTTGTTGGCTGGCTGACAACAAATGTTGCTTTGGGGAAAGACCGTACTTACAGACAGAGTATTCCTCAGTATTTTCACACAAGGGTTTTATATTTTTGCGGAGTGACTGTTTCATGGGACAATTGCTCACCAATTAGGAGTTTCTGAGATTTCCCCTAATCTTACAAGCATCTGTGGCTTCTGCAGCTGTTATTAATGCCATATTTATCATCAGTTAGTAAGGTTAATACTATATCAATGTATGGCCAATGTTATCAAGTTTCTCCTTTAAAACAGTAGCTGATGTTATCATTAGGCGTTATCAAGGGTGCTTCAAATAGCACTGGTGCAGCATGGTGAATTCGATATTAAATAGTTGCTTTCACGCTGCAGAAACAACTCCACTGCTTTCAGCAGAACTGCCTATGAAGTGAAGAACTGGTTGATGGGAATAAAATGTTAGAAGATGTGGTTCTCAGCTGAGTGTTTGTATATAATCCCGTGCAAAAAGAGATAGCAATCAATTTATTCATTAGACTAGTCTTGTTGATATTTTTAGACAATTTACATGCAAAGCTTTGTAGACCAGACTTTTCCTTTTTATCAAAGAAACATTCACAGTATGGTTGCAAAGAATGTATTTATCGAAAATTTATTTTAATTATTTGTTTTTAATTCATCCTTTCTTCTGTTCTTGCAGTCACTCCACAAAGTCTGTGATGGACTTTGTCAATAGCAATGAAAATATTATTTTTGTACACAACACAATACACCTCATTTCCCAGATGGTAGACAATATTATTATTGCTTGTGGAGGAATTTTACCCTTGCTGTCAGCAGCCACATCCCCAACTGTAAGTACAATATTTCCACCTAGTGGTCATATTAGAAATTGTCGTTAATAATGCAAACCACTATTTGCAGCTGGATTTTCTTCTTTAGGAACTCCTGTCCCCTTTCTGCTAATTCCTTCAAAAAATTTTTATTTATAATCAAACTGTTACCCTTTGATATACAGACTTTATAACATTTTGCATTTGAAATGCTAATTTTATCAGAGAATTAGTACTTAGTAAGAATAGTATTTCATAGTCATTTAATATTTCATTTAAAGGGATGACCATTAGGATAATGATTCCTGTAACAAAACAGCATGCTTTATGATGTCTACTCATTGATAGTCATAAACCTTTTTTGCATGGCCACTATTAGTTTGCATGCCAAATGATACCACAAGTCATCCCCTCTCTACTCTGTTTACTTCTTCCTTCAGTAGGTCCTTTCCTCCTCTTTTTTTTTTTCAGTCGTGTATTGAAAATAACTGACATTTTTATCCACTCAAATATTCTTAGTAAATTGTAAGTTCTGAACAGATTAAAGCTTAGGCAGGCAGGGTATCTTCACTAAAAAGGGAGGAACATTTTATAAATATTGCATTATTGCCAAGAGTAATCACATTATTCAAATGTGATGCCTTGTCTGTGCATTTAATGTCTGTGACTATTTCTTTCATAGTAAATGTTATCTTGAGCATCCTGTAAACATTATTAATATTGGACTTTGAAAGGAGAGACAATGAGACCTAGAAGGGACAAAGAGCTCCTCTGAAATAATGTGGGTAGTAGGCACTGGAGACTGCAAATGTGGTTTGCAGTAAAAGCTCAAATCTTTGGTCTAGCCATTCAGCAACTGAGATTACTTTACTTTCTCTTTAATGTTACTTCTAGTTAAAAAACCTTTATTTGCAGGTTTTATTTGAAGGGTATGAATGTATGGGCTGGCAATTTGCTAAACATTAATATGATTTTCAGATGGGCAATTAATGTTAAAGTGCTGTCTCTTTACTATTTTCACTGTGTTAACTGGAAAAATATTTGCTATAAACAAAAATGAAAGACTACAGTTACTGTCTGTAGTCACAAGAATAACATTAAGGTCCTGATTTTGCAAGTGCTTCGTTGTAAATATTGACAAGTATGAGCGAGTACACACTGAGACATCTTGAAACACAGGCTGCACTATCCTTTGGACTAAAGGACATTGGGGGGATATTTTTTTAAAGCAAACATTTTAGGCATCATTTGAAAATGATGGTGTTTTGACATCTTTCATATAAAAATATAAAACAGGCACAACATTAATTAGGCTGCAGTCCCATTGAATGCTCTTTGTGGATTTTAGTTCTTGTCCTGGTCTATGACACTGCAGAGCCATTCTATGGAATAATAATTTTGAGGTTCACCATTTCCCTCTGTTTATTTTGGGTAATATATGTGTGTGTGTGTGTCTGTATAGATAGTTACCTGACACAGCTTTAATAATTACACATCCATTTGTTAAAATATTGTGTGTCAATACTGCCTTGCTCAATAGCAGTGATTTTCATGCACTGATACAAAAGACTACATTTTCAAATTTTGGTATTATGCACGCATTTCTCCACTATATGGGGACTGTGTGTATTTCTTGAATGCTTAATTTTACCATCTGTCTAGGTCAATAAAATAAAAATAAATAGTAAAATAAAGTAATTCACCAAAAGTTTGGTAGCTGGCTTCAAATTGAATGAATCCTACTGTGTGAAATTAAAAATAAATAAAAAAAAGGATTCTTCCTGCCCATTCTACTCCGTTCCTGATACTCAATGCCCATCCATAAACATTAAAACGAAGGTGGATTTATTCATCACTGTGACAGATATGAAGAGTGCAGCACATCCTCCCTCCTTAGAGCAGGTGCTCTCCCTCAGTCTTGTTCTGAATCACAGTTTCGAAGGGAGCTGATGCCCTGCTGGGCATCAGACCACTTGTGAATATCCATCATATGATGAATGAAAAGATGTTACATACTGATTCTCAGACTTCTAATGCTTGTGCATCCTTGAACTGCTGTGGAGAAGTGGATGGATTGCTGGTTCAGAATATATTTCTTCTCAGTCTTGAAAGGGCAAAGTAGGCCACTGCAAGCAATCAGTTACAAAAGGCTGTCTCACCCTCCTCCTTCCAGAAGCTGCTAATGGGAAGAGAGAAGAGGTTTGAAGCTGGAAGATTTATATGACATCTCCACTGCATAAAAAGACTTACAGCAGGCCTGCTACTGGCCACTTTCTGCCAGAGTAACTCTTAAAGGGGGAAAGGGCCTTTAGGCTTTTTCCCTCACTGATTCAAAGACTCACAGAATGGTTGCAGCTGGAAAGGGGACGCAAGAGGTCACCTGGTCCAACACCCATGCTCAAGCAGGGACACCTACAGCCAGTTGCCCAGGACTGTGTTCAGACAGCTTTTGACTGTCTCTGAGGATGGAGGCTCCATCACCTCCCTGAGCAACCTGTGCCAGTGCTCAGTCAGCCTCACCGTGGAAAAGTGTTTCTTGATTTCCATGTGGAACCTACTGTGTTGTAATTAATTACATTAGGGAATAACATTTTATCCACAGGGTACAGAGTTCAAATTTGTGTTGCATTTCCTGAATCCCTTCCAACCCCAACCATTCTGTTAGTCTGTGTAGCTCTGTAATTGAAACTGGGCATGGTATTAGAAGTCTGCTCAAGCTCAAGTCTACTCTTCCAAAAGGAAGCTGTTCACAGACTACATGAGCTGGGTCACTCACTGGGTCAGCCCAAGGGCCCATCTGCTTTAGCATCCTGCCACCAACAGTGACTGTTTGCAGCTTACATCAGAACGCAGAAGTCTGAGCAAGCATATTGATTGCTCTGATAACACTCCGTTCCAGCATTTAGGATTTTAACAACTAGAGAGGGTGTTTGGGCTGTCATATCAAATAACCACTGAGGAATTTATCCTTCTAGACTTTATCTAATCTTTTTTGAAGCTACTTACACTTTTAGCTTCCATAATATCCTATGGCATTGAGCCTGACAAAGCAATTATATAACCTTTGAAGCACTTCTTGTCTTTGTTTTTGTTAAGCCTGCTGAAATGCATAAAGTCACTATGTGCTTTACTGTTTATGCTATGAAAAGAGTGGTTAATCGTGTCTTTATTCAGCTCCATATCCTTTATGACTTTGTAAGATTGAGTCATATCTCCTGGTGTGCCTTTTTGAATCCATACCATCTTCATCTTGTTTAGTCTCTGATCCTCCATATCTCTGTTCTGTGGAGCTTTTCTGGTGCGTCAAAGCCCTTACATTTTGTAGCTCCCTTAGAATACATATATTCAATTTATCAACAAGTGTGAGCTCACTTTACTTAATTTATTCCTTCTTCACTTTCATAAATGATGATGCTCCAGTATTCCCACTGAAGGTCTTTTGGGGCCCATATTGAAATTTTAAAGCGATAGTTCTTATTTCCTCTTAGTATATTTTATTTGTGGCATAGGTCATGTATATTTACATCTGCTTATAAAAAATAATTTACTTTTTGGTCTGGAGTAAAGAAACATGAAAGCAAAAAGACTATAGAACAGACAGTAAAGGTCATTCCACCCTTTAACTTCAGGGTGATTGAAACAGGGATGGAATTCATGAAGAGATTAGGATAAATCTAAGTATTCCCTTGAAGTACTTACATGTGGCCTAGATTTCTAGCTAATGGAGATCTACTCACCAGAAGCAAATGATTCAGCTATCTCTGATGTAGACATCTACCAGATCCCTGTAGGGCCCAGATGGAATGATTGTTAACCTGGAGCTCAATCCGGTCTCTTTTTATGAGACAGGTTACTTGTTTTCTCATGGAGAAAGGAAGAAGCCCACGGTTCCTTTTTCAACTGTCTTACAGTCCTGCCTGTGCACAGTTCCTTGATTTCAGTGAATCAGTCAGACTTCAAGCAAATCTGAGTTCATCCTGGGCCACTCATTCTTAAACAGTCCTAAATTCTGCTGCAAAACCCTCTCCTCAACAATCTGCTATAGAGTTAGCTGCTCTTACATGTGTCCCATTGCCTCTGATTTTTATAAAGCACTTCACCTATTTCTCATTAGTAGAACAGATGCTGAATATTAGATGCTTGAATTAATTAAGTCTATTTGAAGAAAAGAGCCAAGGATAAATTTAGCAAAATGACTTTCAGAACGCTGGAGCAATTGCAGTTTTAGTTTGGTTTTTTTTCTTTTGTGCAACAGATTCTGTATTGTGTTCCCGCCCTTCCTAAAAAAAAGCAGTACTGTCACAGTTTCCTTAAAAAGATGAATGTTTGAAAAATTTCCCATTTCAGAAAGACTTTTTTTCCTTTGCATAGTTCAGATTTGGAGTGAAAGGGCAATTCTTCTGGGCTGGGTGGAAGATGATTGCATGACTCCTTGCCTGCTGTAGAACAGACAGTCTTAATTATGGAATTCCCTCTCTACGGAATTCTTGTAATAGAAATCTGCCTTTTATCTTGTAGGGTTCCTTTTTTGTTTTGTTTTTGGTCTGGTTTGGGTTTTTTTCATTTGTTTGTTTGGTTTTTGCTGTTTTGGGGATGTTTTTAAATCCAGATTTTAATGATCTGAATAGAAAACTTTAAATATAAATAGGAAAAAAAAAGAAAAGAAAAGAAAAAATGCATTTTTGGTGTAAACAAACCACTCACAAATTTGTGGGTAACTCAAGAGTACAGAGAAGGTTATATGTTTGTATGGAATGCAGGGCAAAGTTTACTGTAATTCACAATCATCTATTCCCACAATTTTTAATATTTCACTCAATTTCAATTCAATCCTACACCTGTCCCGGGGTCTGTACATGGACTTGCTTCAAATGCTGGTGTTTTTAAAGTGTTGCCAATTGTATATATGAAACAATTTGAAATTGAAGCAAATATTAACAAAAAAATATCAGCAGTTTTGTTGGTTTACACTATAATCTGGAGTGTCTTCTACTTTTGATTCTGATGTCTAGTATATTAAATTGGGAGTATTAGATAACTCTGCTACAATTATAAGGAGGTCATAAAATACAAAATATTGATTTCCTTTTATTTTCTCCTTTCTGTTGGGGAGGTCTTTGAGGCTTTCTAAAAATAATTACCGCCATAAGGAAGACATTATTAAGATGTTGTGGAGGTGTGAAAAACAGGACCTGTAAAGGGAAAAGGTTTGCAGAAGATGCTTTCTGTTAATAGAAGCTGGTTTGCAGATAAAACATTTTGTGTACAAGCTAGCAATTGGAAGTAATCACTGCTTTCTACAAGGATAGCAGCTGTGACAAGGACTTGAGGACACTGAGCAAGGCAAAAGAAATTTGAGGAGTTTAAATATATGTGACAACTCAGAACAAATTTCCAGACCCCTTGCAATCAATTTGTTTTTCCACTTATTCTAAGAAGCTTCTTACTTGCAGAATTCAAAACATCTGCTCTTAAATTGTCATCTGAGGGTTTCTGGTGTTATATGAACTGTCCACAAAACTCCATTAAACATTTAATGATGGCCTCATTCGGTCTGTGGATTAAAAGCTGAGATGTATGACCTGTGTATAGTGTTAGCATTATCCTGGTCAGGACCTGTGTGATTCCACAGGTGCTGTGTGGTCTATAACAATTCTGAGAATCAAAAGTGGTAAAACTGATATGAAAATTGTCAGCTAGGAATTGAGAGATGATAGCCACAGGTTAATTCTCGAGCTGCATCCAACTACGAAAAGACAAAGGCACATTTGAAAACTGGTTGAGCATGGTATTTTCTGTCCTGATAGGAAAGAAAACAGTTTGTTTCAGCTTGTTTTTCTTTTTGTTAGATTAGGTTTTTCCACTGTCTATAACAATGATAACTGACATGCTCTGAAGTTTCTTTCTAATTTTAGAACAGAACCAGTGAAAACTTAAGGTATAGTTCCTAGCCCACTGTGATAATAGACAAAGTGGTTCTACCTAAAACTAAACCATAAGAATTCAACACACATATTTAATTGTGAACAATGAAATTTGAAAGCCATCTCAGTCTGAGTGGCTTAGTAATTCTTGATATTTTTTTCCCTGTGGTTCAAAAACATTGTCATATCTAGTTTGATACTGGTTTAGGTTGAAGAAATCGCATCCAAATATAATATTATAATGAGCTATCTCGTAGTGCATCCAAGGGAAGAGCATTGTGCATGAAGAACCAAGTTGCTTTTGGTAATTTATATTTGTTTTTTCAAAGCATTTTAAACATATTTGCCTCTTCATAAAAGGATTAACTACTTTATTACCTTTCAGTTGAATGGCTTATTGTAAAATGCTCATATCTATATAATCAATTAAAACATGACTTTGTTTTACACTGCTTCATAATATTATT
>VZTA01012408.1:0-15568 GCA_013398855.1 Mohoua ochrocephala | reverse complement strand
GATTTCCCCTGGCTTGGGGACACTCCCTTTTCCAATGTCCCCTTTCTTTACAAATTGCCAAACACACTTCAGCTACCAACTGCCACAGCACAAACTGCTGAATCCATTTCAGCCACTAAATATCACAATACAAATTGCCAGATATACTTCAGCCACTAATTAATGCAAATTACTAAAGTACTTCTTCAGTCATCATTTATTATGATAATTAACCAATTGTTTCTGATTGAGTGGGACCTTGAGTCCTAATTACTGTTTCAAATACTTTAGCAACTCTGTCCAGATCTTCCTTATAAACTCCTGCCACCTTTCTCCGTGACATTAAAGCTACTATTAAAAACAGGGTTACTGGGCCATAATTCCCAACCACCTGCTGNCCTGCTGGAGGGGAGCCATCAGAACTTCCCTGGCATCTCCCCCAACATCTCCCTGCTGCCTTTTAGTGTATCCTGCAATCGGACCAAAATCCTCCAATCCCCTAAAACGTTCTTTCTGTTCCAGTCCACTTTCCCAAGACTTACTTGTGTGTCTAACCATATTCCCCTGTGATTCATCATTCACCCCCCTTATTCTTTGCCACAGAGCAACCATCAGCTCTAAATCATCCTCCTCTTCTCTTCTGCACTTTAAGCACCTGTGTCCTATGCTGCACACAAAACAACACCTCTTTCAGCCCTTTGCCTTTCTTTTCCTTTTCAAGTGCATAAGGAGCTTCATCCCACTTATTTCCCCTTCTGCAAAACAACATTAACTGCAATATGATATTATACTGTAAGGTCCCATCCTTAGGCCACTTCTCTTGATCTTCCAGGGTGTAAAGTGGCCATCACTGATTACAAACTTTTATAAGTTTTACATGCTTGAGGGGATCACCCCCAATTTGTGGTCGAAATAAAAGGTCGAAATCATGTTGTAGAGAAATAGGAAATACTGATCCATAAGCCTCAGTAACTGGTCTGTGCTTGCTAAGATGTGGCTAAATGTGAAGTGTAAGATGAGACACACTGTTTCATTAAAAGCCATTTAATTATGATATAATTCAGTCATTGTTCTTTCCTTAAATGTGTTACTGCTTGTCAGGGAGGCCTGAAACCAACAGGTTGTTTTTTAAAAGAAAAAAAGATTTATAGAGCTAAAACCTTAGGACTTTACCTTAGTCAACATCAGTTGACTTCTGTTTTAAATAGAACAAACCACTGATCATTTGTTTTAAGTGTCAGTCACTGAATTCTCCTTTTTTTGTTGTTTTTCAGTGGCATGACGTGGACCACGCCGCTCCAAGGACGGACAGGCAGGACACCACCCTCCTGTTCTCGGAGGAGAACGAGATGGAGATGACAGCCAGCCACACAGCCATGATCTCACGGAACCTCAGAGCCCACCAGCCTGACAGAACCGAGAAAATAGACTTCACCTCCTTCCTGGCTAAGTTAAACTCCGGCCAGGGGAAGGCAGAAAGCAGCAAGGAGTTGAGTTTGCTCTCTGACCCCACAAACCATCCGGGCCTGTCTTTGGAACAGGAGGAAGAGGCTGCTACTGTGAAAAAAATAGATTTCAATGAATTTCTGCTGAGACTGAAGTCAAACATTCCTGCTGAGACACCTGACAAGGAGAATGTTTGCTGTGTTCCTTTCCAAGGCTTGGGAGACGTGGCACAACCGTCCGGGGAATTTGGCTATTCCCATGAGCTGCTGGACGCTTGCAATGTGACAAAAGTGTTTCGAGGCCGAGAAGGTGGGATGGAGATGACAAAATGTGAGGCAGCTGATGTTAGAATTCCATTCCCTGGCGTCGGTGAGGCTCCACCAGAGCACTGGGAGTGTGTGGATGTCACTGAGGCGTTTGCAGACGAGGGCATGGACGTGACCACCAGTCACACTGCAAAGGTGTCCTTTGCCCTCTCCAGCGGCGGGAACCAAAGTCTCGACTTCCAAACGGATTTCCCACCCACAGAGTTAGATAATTCTGTGTTCGGGAGAGCATCTAATCAGGACTTAAATGTTCAGCAGGAGCTTTGTGCAGACAGAAAAACAGCAAATGCTGAAGGCAGAGGGGACCCCCCAGTGCTGCGAGCTGGGAAACAGGAGGCCAGGGCAGTGTCTGCCATCCAGGGATCTGTTTCGTCTGAGACCGTCTTCCGAGGGGACAAAACTCTTGTGTTTTCCGAGTGTGATGACATGGAAATGACTGGGAATTACAGAGACATCATCTATAAGGCCAGCACCACAGAAGAGAACAGTTCATGCCATAAAACCTGTGAAAAGCCAGTGAGTACCAACCCTCTGCTCACAGGGAGCAGATCCCTGGCGTGTGGGGACATCCCAAAGGGTCTGGTACCTAGAGATAATCCTGCTGCTGGGCCCTACAAAACCAGTGCACTTGAACTGCCTTCAGCCTCAGGTGGACACATGGAAAACGTGTTCCAAGCTCATGGTCCTGCTGCAGCCAGCACTGGGTTTGGCTCATATACGCATTTGGTGCCTTGTGGTGTTCTAAAGAGCAGGTTTGATCCCTCTGCAAACCCCCAGCTGGTTTTTTCGAGTGAGAGGACAGTAATATTCACAGGAGAAGAGATGGACTTGGCTAAAAGTTGTGTTAAGGATGGTGGAGAGAATGTTGGTAATGAACATCCCACTGCAGCGTTCACCTCTGTCACCTGCAAACCTCATTTCCTGGGTAACAGATCCACATCTTCCAATGTAACTGAGCAGGAAGAAATGGAAATAACAAGATGCCACACTGTTGTCTTTGATGGTCAAAGCAGTGGGATAACAGCAGAACCGAAACAAATGCCCTGTAAAATCATTCCACAAAATAACCAGAACAGAAACGTCCCTGAGGGTGACATATCCGCATATTCTGTAGGTACGGACAAGGAAAATGTTGAAGTGAGGAGTATTGATGGGCATAATAAAAGGAGCCAGGCTATGGAAAGGAATGCTCAAGATCCTCTGATGATAATGGTTGATAAGAAGCTTGGGAAAACCAACTTCCAGGCAAGTGGCCTGAGTTCCTGTGCCAAGAGCACGTGTTTGTTACAAGAGCAAAACAGAGGAGTCCCCGAGTATGTTGTCACCAACACCGGTGCTTCCCTGTCTTTGCCAAGCCAAGAAGTTGTTGTATCACAGCCTCTGGAAAAAAACCTTCCAAGCCTCTCAGATTTCTGCACAAGTGACACAACAGGCCTGTTTTTGGGTGATCAAAGCATGGACATAACCAAAGCTCATCCTGCTGCCTTTGAGATTGCTCCTATTAACACTGAACAAGAATCCATGGATTATAATCAAAACATTGCGCTGTCCAAGCATCTGCAAAACCAGCTCTTCCCATTTTCCAGTCATTGTGGTGTGGATATCGTGAGTCAAACTGCAGCAATGGAATGTGGGGACTTGAACACCAATAAGCAAATTGTTACTGCTTTGGCTCCAAGTGGTTCGTTTACTTTCAGTAACAATCCTGCTCCCTGTGGAATGAGAGGAAATGAACAATTTGGGACAGTAACAGGAATAAATGCAGACAGCCAAAACTCAGAGAGGCAAGAGAAACCCCAGCCTGTGAGGGCAGTAAACAAAGTATTGCCAACCCGAGGAGACTCTGACAGACATTTTTCCATGGCTAAAACGGGTTCTTCGAGAGAGGATTTAAAAACTCCTCCCTCAGCTCATGGGCTGCTCTGGAGGGGTACAGAAGAGCCAGCGTGGGCCAGGACATCTGAGGCACCCAAGGGAAGTTCCCAGTTGTCTTTCTTTGGAGAAAAGTCCGTTGTGTTTCCCCACGGTGAAAACATGGACATGACTGACAGGTGTGTGGTGATGGTTCCAGATTACAGCATCAACGTTGTTTTGCCACAAAACAAAGCAGCTCCTGGGTGCTTTGGTCAAGGTGGAAGTGAAACAATGTCCTTGGAAAGAGGGGCCACGACGACAGCGCCGGCGGAGCAGGGTGGGTGGGAGGCTGCTGCCGGCGGCAGAACCGTCAGTTTTGCTCTGGTTCAGGATATGGAGATCACAACAACTCAGGTGGCACAGCACAGACAGCCCATCTCAGCCATTCCTGCTGATAAAACTATCGTGTTTTCCCACGACCAGGAGGACATGGACATCACTGCATCCCACACTGTTGCTGTCAGTAAGAACATCTGTGGGTTTGAGGCCCAGCAGGTGCCCCACACAAACACCCAGCAGCCACCACAGCACATGCACGGTGAGCTTGTGCCCTGCAGAGGTGACATGGATTCCTCACAATATGCCACAAAACCTAAGGATAAGCCCAGCATTCCCTCTTCTGCTTTGCCAGCCTCAGCATTTCCTAGTGAGAAAGGAGCTACCCAGGTCCCCAGTGGCACAGCACAACATTCCATTTATTCTGTCTCCCTTCAAGAAAATACCATGGATGTGGGGGCACCACAGGATCATGGCCTTCCCACAGATAATTCTGCCCCTGTAAGCAGGGAGCAGGATCTCACATCACCAGAAAAACTGCAGTCAAAGAGAGTATCTTTCAAGTTCCCAAGTAAGGGCCCTGCGGATCACAGGGAAGAAAGTGGCAGTTTGGGATCCTGTGTTGCCTTTCCCATGCAGGGATCAGATCCTTGGAAGGGTCATCCATATACCCCTAGTACTCAGAGAAACCAGCTAGTGGAAGGGGATTCATCTCAGTGTGGAGGTTCAGATTTGGGCTTGGCTGGAGCAAACCTCGTTCCAGCTGCTAACGAGGAATCCAAGAAAAAGGAGGAGCTGTCAGCTGAAGAGGGAGTGCCTCCAAAAGACTTTCAAATAAACTCTGAACAAACTAGGCAACCTTTGGTCAGTGACAGTCCAAGGGATCAGGCCCACCCCACTCTTCTACCACCACTTTCAGGTATTTTAGATATTTGTTCAAAACTGAAAGATCTGAGAAGAAAATCTCTTTCCGTTTCTAAAACTGCTTCTTCTGACCAGTTGCCCAGTTCCTCAGCCCAGCCAGAGGATACCGTGAGGTTGGGAAAAAGCACTGTCAGTGAAGCAAATAACTTCTTGGTTACCAAAAAGCAGGAGAACCCAGGTCTGGAATCTGGAGCTGATCCCATAGGAATGGCCCCCGAGGATAAATATCCAGGAATAAATATCCCTCTGGGTATATTCCAGCCTAAATTACCAAACAGGAGAAATCGTGTTTCCAGTGCACAAGACATAAATACAAAATCAGACACAGCAGAAGCCCCAGTTCCAGCAAACACCAGTGAAACCCCAGGTAACACGTCCAGCAGGCAGAACTTCAGCCCTTTTCAGTTCATAGCAGAAGAATTTCTCCCTGTGTGCCTGGAGGAAATGGATTCCAATGAATCTGTCAGCTCCGAACTCATGGAAAATGCTTGGGATGATAAAAATAAAAAACAAATCCCCCACTCTGAAAAGGGTCCGTTTGAAGAGACAAAAAATTGCAACGTGAAAAGAGCTTCGGGACCAACTGAGGAGGATCTTCAAAGCCCAAAGAAGGCCAAGAGGGATGACCACGTGGATGCTGGGGCCTCTCGAGACTTGGAGGTGAGCCTGGTCCCTCATTGTAAGGGTACAGGGAACACCACCAGGGCTTAAGTTCTGGGGGTGTAAGTGGATCTGTTATTAGAGTTCCTTGTTTTTCGTAACCACCAGTTTGCTGTCATTTTTCCCTGTCATTCCCTGTGGTTTTCATTGTTTTGCCAGTTTAGAAGAATCAGGTTGATGCGTGCAACATTCCTGTACCAGGCAAAACAGGCAGAATGAGGGACTTGCCAAATTTAAACCATTCTCTGCGTAGTATCCCTTTAATCCTTTCAAGGAACAGCTACAATAAACCACTGATCCAGTTAGGTTGTTTCATATAACTATATTAATTTATTTTTTTTTAAATTTGTTAATACTAGGTGACTTTTGATGTCGTGCCTCCGGACCAAGCAGAAGTTGGTGAAGGTGGAGAACCTCCAAATCTCTCAGCCAAAAGCCCTGAGTGTCCTCACGCCAGCACCAGCAGCTCCCTGGACTCTGTGAAGGCTGACACAGAGTTAACAAGTAGGAGACCATTTGTGCTGAGAGTCCCAAACCTTGTGTTCTTTGCCCTGTAGGAATGTTATTAACCCCACCAACACCCCCCCTGCTTTCTATTTTGTTTTCCCAGTCCAGCGCAGCAGTCAGGCGGAATCCCAGCTTCTCACGGACAGCATTTGTGAAGAAAATTTATGGGAGGTATGGACAGGGCTGGAAGACAGCAACTTCTTGTCCTAACAGGAAAAACCTCCTGTGTACATACACCAGTGAGCGTTCTGTCATGAAAATGGGCTTACCTGTCTGTTTTTCCTCAAATGCACAGAAATTTCAGAGCGGTGCCATCACGGTTGGGGAGTTTTTTACCCTCCTTCAAGTCCATGTTGTGATCCAGAAGCCCCGGCACAGCCAGCTTCCAGCCAGTGTGAGTGGAACAATAGAACTGACCTTAAGTAATACTCCTTTGTGGTTTTGGGTTTTAATTTTTAGCAACTCAAACGTCTTTAAATGAAAGCCAGAACAGATTTCCATCTCCTTGCCAAATACCATATATTTAGGATTTCAGGGTTACTGTTCTTGGATAAATATGCTAATTCTTGCTTTTTTAACTTGTTTTAAGGACAATAAATTTGAAAGTAAGAATTAGAAGCTCAGTCTGATCTTTTCACTTTCTCTTCTCGCTGTGTCCATCAGCCACTACTGCCTGCAGCTACTCTGCACTCCTCCTGCCTGTTCTGCTCTCTCCTTTGGAAATCGTGACCTTGCTGCTCTTTATTTCCTCACCTGAAGAAAGGGGAAGAAATAAAGAACAGAACTTCTAAATCCCTTCCATTTTTATTTAAGATGCTCTCCCAGCTTAGCTGCAGTTTACTTAACAAGTTTATTCATACTGAGTTGTGTCTAAATATTCATCGGGCTTAAAAACGCTGCTACTGTGCACTAGTGACTGATAAAAAAGAGGCACCACCCCCACAAAAGTCCCTGAAAACTTTCTCTGAAGGGGTGGAAGTAATTAATGTCAGTTATTTATGAGCTTTACTCTACAGGCAGCTTGCTGAAATACCCCCCTCATATTTATTTGAGGAATAAGGCTCCATAAGGCTTCCCTAAGGCTTGGGAGCTTTAATTTTGAATTAAGCATGACTTTGAATTAAGCGTTGTTTTATTGGGGAGCACCCTTGTTACCTGCATGACATATACATGTTTTCAAGTCTTCATCTAAAAGGGAGTTAACCTCTTTCAGTAATACTTCATTTCATTTTTTTGAGCTCTAATGATGAGGCACATATCCCAAAAGGAGGCCTGTGCTCCGGCATGAGGAAACACAAGGCGTGAAAGCGGAATTCAATTGATTGGAAGTTACTATTTCTGAAATATATGGGTTTTTTTTTCTATTTCTCCCTGTGTTTTTCCCCAGTGTGCAGTCAGTGCACCTCCTACTGCAGAAGATCTCATCTACAGCCAGTACGTTCACCGGCCCAAGCTGCGGATTTACGAGGAGGATTGCCAGGACCTGTCTCAGAAAACAGTGGAGTGAGTGGTTTTCCAGTCATACAGTTTATCAGTAATTCCATTTTTTCAGCTCTGGGTGCATGGAAATGGCCTGAAGAAAGTTAATATGTTACATATAGGAAAAGTAAAAATATAGTTAGTACTTTATTACAGATTTAGAAATGAATTGCATAAATATCAATGTGCTGCTTTATGTGGTCAATGCAATTGCAACAAGACTTTCAACTTTTTTTTTTTTCCCATATTTCAGGTTAAAACCCCATGTGAGTGTCCTGGATCAGCCCCTGGTGAACGTGATCAGGAGTTTGTGGGAAGTAATGAGAACCTGCACTGATGAAGAGGTAATGCTGTATGGAGAGAATGTTTGTACGTAAGGAAGAAGCGAGGTTAATTTATTTATTCACATCAAATAAGAACCAGAACGGTCACAAAATAACAGCAGGTGAAACAAGGCAAAATATTTTCTCAGTGGAAAACTGCTGAGAACTTCCAGCACGTCAGGAGAGTGCAAGGAAATGTGTCCTTTGAAATATATTAAAGGGGAAAGAAATGACCCACAGTTACTGCATATAAAACCCAGAATATTTATAAAAGCATCCCACAAGAATTGAGAAGATGGATCAAGAGATTTTGTTTTCTGTGCTTCTAATGCCAAAAATAAAGATCTATTCCTTGAAAATAAAGAGTCAAAATTTATCAGAGACACAGTGTTTTTTATAATGCATCATTAGCTTGGCATAGGATATCACTGAGGTTGGGTGGTGAGCTAGAGTTAGGAAGGATTATATTTCCATTCATTTTCTCTTCTGTATTTCCCATTCATCACAGCTGAGTAAGTTTGGAGCAGAACTGAACAAGATGAAATCCTGTTTCACCAAGGAGGCCAAAATCTTGTCTCACAATGAGAAGGAGACATTGTACAGGAAACTGCTGCAGAGTGCTGAGGTAAGGAGCCACAGGGCTGCAGGCATTTGCCTTTAAAAAGTCACTTCTACCACATTTCTTGTCTTTAAATGTGTAGGACCTTAATTATTATAAGTGTGTACTCTCATGGTAGTTTCTTTCTTATAAACACATTTCCCTTTTATTTCTATGCAAATATAACACTGGGACAGTGACTGGCAGTGACTTTCTTGCAGTCACACTGTAGGAACCTTCTGCCTAAGAGTTTTGGTGATTAACAGAGTGAAAAATGGGAGTATTAAAGGAAAAACCACCAAAAATTAGCTCTTTATACTGTAGCAATGCCAGTTAGTAAGTAGGTACGTAGTGTTAGCAAGTATTTAGGAAGAAATTCTTCCCTGGGAGGTGCTGAGGGCCTGGCACAGGTTGCCCAGAGAAGCTGTGGCTGCCCCTGAATCCCTGGCAGTGTCCAAGGCCAGGTTGGATGGGGCTTGGAGGAAGCTGGGATAGTGGAAGGTGTCCCTGCCCATGGCAGGGCATTGGAATTGGAGGATCTTTAAAGTCTTTTCCAACCCAAACCATTCAGGGGTTCTCTGATAAGTAACAAGGAAGTGCACAATGCATTGTGACAGGGATCAAAGATGTGTATTTATTAAAGCTCTGGGGATTGATTTATTTCCATGTCTGATCCCTCACTGGGGAGATTCAGTAAGCATTTAGTAATTTCTTGTTATGGGCTACTGCCCCTCTGTTTGTCAGTTGCCTCTTCCCTCTGATGACAGATTTCACTAGCTGCTTTAATTAATTAGCAAGCAAAGAGCCCCATGGTGATCCCAGAAGATAATTCAGCTTTGAAAATAATATCACTGACTCAAGTACAATTTTCCCACCTTAGGAGCAATACAGAAAGCTCCAGGCGAGAATAGAAAAGGTGGATGACCGGACAAAGGAGGCAGAGAGCTCAGTGGTTGCTCTGGAATCAGGTATGTGTTTCCAAACAGGTGACCAATATGCTGCTTCCTCTTTTTTCTGCAGAGCTGCTGTTTGAGAGGTCAGGTCAGGATTCTGTGTTTGTGGTTGTTTGATACAAGCTGCAGTCAGAACTCGGCATTACTGTGTAATGGTGCTCTGTAGTTTCAATTCTTTTTCCCCAATGTCTTAAGTAAAAGTAAAATTGCACAGCAGCAGCTCTAAAACAGTGCAAAAAAAGGAGTTTTGCTTGTTATTATCACTTTTTGAGGTTTTTGGTGGATACTTTTCCATGTTTTTGTATATTATTTTTTAGTTAACTTTGAAGTGCTTTGAGATTTCTAGAGCCCACAAACAAAATTAACTCTAAATATTGAATCTGGGAGTTCTGCACAAACCTGACACTTTTTCCCACAGATTCTTTTTGGGATGAAGAGGAAGCTGACTGCAGCGCTGGAACAGCAGGAGGGCAGAACGTACATAAAGGTGACAGAACCAGCTGAATGCACTTTTTGTCTGGAGTTTTAGAGCCTGGAGAGGGTGATACTCAACCCCCACCCTGATGCATCAACTGTGAGGGATTTAGACACTGCTGCTGTCTTTCCTGCATTTCCCATAGCTAATTGCATAGGGGTTAAAGAATGAAAAGGACTGGTTTTTCCTTGGAAAAAGGGAATTTAGAACTTGCTACCTGAAGAGTGTGTGCTGGCTGTCATATTCAGCACTTTAATTGTCCAATAATTATAACCTTTAACTCCATAAGAACAGTGAGTGCACAGCAAGTTAGGGCTTCCTGTGCTGCTCTTTTCTCTCATTTTTTTTTCTTTTCTCTCCTTTTTTCCCTTTGCTTTAGAATTGCAAAGCATCACAGCTCAAGAAGAGGAACTTCTGAGGTAAGATGTCAAAGAGGGTTTAAGAATCAGGTGCACACTCAATTTTTAGAGGGTTGGTCTGTTTTTAAGCACTGTAGCACATCCCATGGGATTGGTTTATCCTTGCAGAGAACTGGCAGAGATGGACGCTGAGGATGAGCGTGATTTGGCTGAGATGGAGGAGCTCAGGAAGACTGAAAGTGCCTGCCTGGAAATCCTGAAGAAATATGAGTAAGGAAAACACCTTCAGGTTTTATTTTTTAATAGCTATTTCTGGGGCCTCATATTTGTACATGAATGTGTTTGGGTTTGGTTTTCCTTGTTATTTGATGTGGGAAATCTTGGGATGCCCATCTCCTTGCAGGCTAAGGTAGGCAATAAAGCCTTGGAGAACTTCCATGTGTGAGGCAGTTATCCCATTAGCAGCTTTGCAGTGGTACTCTGTGTTCAGGGCTTCTACACCCAACTCTCCTTCAATCCCAAAATTGACATTTATATAAAATTGATAGTAATATGCTTGCATTCCCAACAGATTCTTATATTCTGTTGGAATGTAAGATTGTTTGGCATTGGAAAATTTCACTGGTGTATGATGTGGCAAGAGCTGCAAGTGCATTTAATACCCTGATGTTTGTCCCTCACAAAGTTGATTGGGTTGGTTGAAACTTGGGGTGATGGTGGGTTTTTTTCCCTTTTCCAGCTTCACTGAGTGGGAGTTGATGGAATGGAGTGAGCAGCAAGCTGTCTTTAATTTTCTTTATGATTCTGTGACGCTCACAGTTGTGTTTGGGCCCCCAACAGGTGAGTCACAAAATGGGTAGGTTTGCGTTGTATGAACTTGAAATGTTAGAGGATAGAAACATAAAATATCCGTATTTGTAAAGATTTGCTGAAAAGAAATAGAGAATATATTACAGTGTGTAAGCTGAGAGAGGTGGCTTTGAATATGTTTTTCATATGAAAATTCAGGAATGTAAGTAATGTATGGCTGTGTCTGAAGATGAAGAGCTGTAACTCCAGAACTAAGCATGGAAATAACAGGTTTTTTCCTTTCTTTCTCAGATGGTGAGTTTTTCGCTGCACGTCCTGCCAGAAGCATCGTTAGCCTGGACTTTGAATCCTTCCTGGATGGTGAGTTTTTTGAGTAGTGTGAAAGCAGCAGCCCTGCTAATCTGTTACTGGGAAGACTCTAAATGTGTGCTTTATCTTCTAATGCTTTATGAAATGGCTTTTCAAAGATTTCTGGTTTTCTTTTGTGTTGCAGAGGAACAAGCTCCACCTTCCTCGTGTTTAGTCCAAAGACTCATCTTTCAGTTTCTTGAAAGTCGAGGAAGCTGGCAGGAAAAGTGTCCCACACTGCACTACTTGCCCCAGGTAACATTCCAGGGAAACTCTGAAGACTCTGAAAAAAACCCAATTATTATATTCTGCCATGTGGAAAATAGAGCTGAGCTGAGAACCAAAGCACCTTAATGAAAGCCTCAGGAATGCAACCCAAAATCTGCTTCAGGAATATTCTGAGGAGTGAGGGGAAATACCTGTCTCTGAAGGCAGGAGTCCTAAAAGCTGAAGTCTATTAAAAAAACCTTTTTTTTCCCTGCCAAAAAAAATTAAAGAATTGAGCTGAAGGCCATTCTGCCTCCTAAAGAATGTAGGTTTAAATTGCCAAGCCAAACTTTCGTGTTCCTGTGTGGCTGGGGGCCTGTTGGCAAAGATGAAAGGACAAATTTAAGGCAAAAAATGTGCATTTGTTATACTTGTACAGTTTCATTTTTCCATCCAAACTAAGGTAGCAGTTGAACCACCTTTATTTTTTAAACTTTCTAAGATGAGCCGTGTGTTCAAGCATCACGTGGTCACCCCCTGAGTGCTGATGTTGCTTTTCTGATTGCCCTCTCAGGCTCTCTTTGACATCTCCTTGGTGGTGAATCGCTGCAAAATCTTGGGAGAGGAGTTGGAATTTCTGGAGAGGTGGGGTGCCAAATTCCATCTCCTGGAGACAGATGTCAAAGACACAGAGTGAGTAAATTCAGATCATCGTGGTGGGATTGTTGGGGTGTCCTGTGCATGGCCAGGAGCTGGACTTGGATGATCCTTGTTGGGTCCCTTCTGACCTGAGATGTTCTGTGATTCCGTAAGATGGAGTTCACAGCAGCCTTAAGAGGGAGTGTCTAGATAATTAGAAGCAAAACACTGAAATACTTTTTATTTGGTTTTCTTAGAAGTGACATTTTATGCAGCTGTTTTAAAGAACAATTAAATTTATTTTCATGCAATTGTGCTGTAGTGTCCCAGTGCTTGGTAATTGAGCTGTTCATGGATTCATCGATTTCATGACCATCAGACAGCCTCTCCTTCCTTGCTGTTCTCCTGCTTGACTTGCCTTTCTTAAATATTGAGGCCAAACTGTAGCAGTGCAAAGGAAACAGAGCCAAGAGTTTACCTGTAGCTTAGGGCTTTGTTCCCTTTAATCTTGTGTTTGCCTCAGCCAGGCAGAATCAGTCCTGGAAGGAGTGATGCACTGAAATGAAGTTTACTTTCTTTACTTTCCATTTTCCCTTGCTCCTTCCCAATTTTGTGGCATGTCCCAGTGGTACAAGACAAATACAATTTCACCCCATCCTTCCATTATTGATGCATATATTTAATTAGGAAGTGCCCAATTATTAACTAGTTCTGCCCACCTTGGTGCCGTTCCAGAGATTATTCTGATTTTGTAGTTCCCTTTGCAAGAGCGCCAAAAATCCCATGGAACTGGAGGCAAATCAGTCCTGCTTAAAACATGAGAAAACCTTTACTACCTGGGAATGTTTTATGGTAACTAGGAAACATATTTTAGTCTCTATTCTCCCATAATTTCTGGATGGTTCTGTGAACTACATGTGCATTAACTTTTTCTGTGGGGGAAGTTGGGGGTTTGCATTCCAAAGTGTCGATAAAGTGTGAAGGGTCTTTTTTATCTTATTCCTGAAGTTCCTGTGGGTCTGTGATGGATCTCTTTAAAAGTTACTGTGCTTGTTGCATCGGTGACATCAGGTATTCCTGCTCCTGGCATTAATTCCAAGGCTGAAGCAGCCCATTGGACTGTTTTGCATGGATCTCTGTGTTTATTTCCACAGGGTGAAGCTTGTGTTCTCCTCTTCTGTGGCTTTTGCGAAGTTTGAGTTGACTCTGGCTCTCTCTCATGACTACCCATCTGCTGCACTTCCCTTCAGAGTCCAAACCCACATTGGGAATATCGGGTGAGCTGACAGAGCACCGCTGCATGTGACTCTGTTTCCAGGTAGGGATGGGGGATTGAACGCTCGGGATCCTCTCCAACACGTGTGATAATTTTCTCTTCCCCAGGGAGAAGGAAATTGCTGCTGTTCTCTCCAGTGTTCCAGTTGGTCACCACTATCTGCAGAGAATAGTCTTCTCCATCCATCAGAATCTGCTCCAGGGTCCCAGATGATCCACTGGATCCAGGGGCAGGACTGAAGCAGTCAGAATGGGTGGTCTGTGAGTTTAGTCTTATGAGAATTCCAGCTGTGTCTCCCTGGAATGGGAATGCTGTTACCCACTCAGCTTTAGTATTCCTGCCTATTTAGTGTCCTTGTGGCTTAGGCCAAGTAGAATGCTGGGTGTAGCCACAAGTTTTACAAAAGCAGGGGTGTCTAAAGAGGAGAAGGAAATTCCTACGTCCTTTGTAAATTCAAGGTGCCTTTTGTCTTCTCTCAGTCACCGGTGGTCATTCCTGGCACAGATAGTCATGATTGGATAGTCATTCCTAGCATGGATATTCTTCTGCCACAGCCCATTAATTTTGTCCAGGGGTCATTTTCAGAGCTCTTGGACAAGGCAATGATGAGCATTCTCTAAATTATTGCAACTGGAATTTACTTTTGCTGACATTATTTCACCACCACGTACAATTTAACAGATCCCAGCACGTCCGGTGTTTGTCCATTGCCTGGGACCACTCCCAGACCCGACACCATATCTCTGCATCTGATTAATTAACCAATTAACCTGTAGCAATTAACCTGGTCACCAAAGTCAGACATATTTTTGGAATTAAGGCTAAAAATGCCCACAGACTTTGGGATGCAGCAGCCTCGAAGCCGTCACTGTGATTCTCTGGCTGAAGTTAGTTCTGACACTCCTCGTTTTATTCCAGCATTATCTCTGGGGGCTGGGGCACTGTCCCAGTTTGGAATGCCGTGGAATTTTAGCCAGGAGACTGAACTCCTTGAACTTGGGAGTGCCTGTGAGCTCTACCTTGGTTTTGTGTATATTTTGTGTATTATGTGGGTCTTGCTGGTGGAACTGATGTCACGCTGACTGCGTTGCCAAGCCAGAGCACCAACCCTGGCTCAGCTCTCAGTTCTGCAGCTGCAAATCTTTGTACCCTGTAAAATATGTTGAATTTAAAAATGTTTTTCTGTATTTTAGTGTTTATATATTTTGTCTTTTTGCAAAGTTTGCTTCTGTTTGAAAAGCGGAAGTTTAATAAAGATTGGATTTATCACTCTTCCTGCTTCAAATGGGGATTATGGGCTGCTCTATTTAAACTGGTGATTGAAAATTCAATGCCAAATTCAATTCAAAATATTGAAATAATTATGTTAAATACTTGGGAAGACTTTTCATAATACGAATTTTTTTTCATAGTTTCCTAGTGGTAGTTTTCTGTGTCCTGGCTTTTCACAAGAATTTATTGTATTTTAATTAGGAAGATAGCACCCAAATCATTCTCAACTTGGGTGCTACACCTGGAATTTTGAATTTCCCCAGGCCATTCTCTGTGCATTACTAACTAGCACAGAGTGCTGCCACAGTTCTCCAGGAGCATTATCCACCTTTTTTTTTTGTCTTCTTTGGCTGGTTTTCTTTCAGTGTATTTACACACTAAAGCATCAATAACTATAAAGACTCAAGTGAGTTTTTGGTGGAGTTTATTATATTGCTCCAAATATTGAATCAAACTAGCAGGTGAAGCCACACATTTGTAGTAGGAAAAGGAGCTTGGGCAGAAATTATTCCATTATCCAGCTTTAAAAAATCATGGAAAACTTCACTTTCGTGGCCAAGCATCAGCAGCTCCAGTCTGTGCCCAGCAAGGCCTCAAGGCAAAGGGATTCCGTCAAAGTCAAGGGATGGGGCTTCCAGTGTGGAATCACAGCCTCTGCTCCAGATGTGTCTTGATCTCCAGCTGCTTGTTCCTGGGTGGCGGCTGAGGAATTGTTACTGCTCGGGAGTTGTGCGGGCAGCTGGATTTACGGGGGCACAGGGTTGTGCCTCAAGAGGGAAAAGAAAAAAAAAGAGAAA
>VZTA01012407.1:365080-389039 GCA_013398855.1 Mohoua ochrocephala | reverse complement strand
GGTCTGGCGGGAGAAGTGTTTCTGAAATTCCTCGTGGAACCTCGAGCTTTTTCCATCCAGGGGCTTCCCTTGAGGCGAGCTGGGGGCTGCTTTCCCACCTTCCCAGGCGCAGGAGAAGTTGTCTGTCAGCAAAGGGAGCCGGGACAAGCAGCAGCAGCAGGATTTGCTGCTGCTCTCAGTGAAGGCTGGGACAGGGATGGGGTGGTGGTTCCGAGGATGTGCAGGATTTCCTTCCGTGAGAAGAGGCTCTTGCTGTTCTCCCGTGGTTTCTGCTCCAGAGGGGATGTCCTGCAGGGGAATTAAGAGAGGGATGAGTGTCCCTTGGCTTTGTGCTGCCAGGTCAGAGCGGGAGGAACTTGGTCATTCCCGTGCTGAGGGAAGGAGCCGAGCAGCCCCAGGGTCTGGTGCCTTTGCCTGATGCAGTTTGTGCAGGGGAGCACATGGAAAGGATCCAAACAATGTGGGAGGGAGCTTTGAGCACGGAAATAAAGCGGAATCCACGGATCTGATTGCTCTGGAATGCCTCCTTCCCTTTCATTCATGGCAGTGACTCAGAGAGGAGACTGAACTTCAGCCTCTGCTGTTCTTGCTCTCCCTGGTACAAAAGCTTTAATGTCACTCTCCGGAGGCTGCAGGGTGACATTTCCCCTGTGACAAAGCAACCCGAGGGTTCAAAGCCACAAGGACAAGCAGAGGAGCTGATCTTCCCCACGGCAGAGGCACAACTTCAGCTGAGCTCCCCGGCCGCGTCCTGGGAAAAGAAGGAAATCTCATTTCCACCCTTCCAAAGAGTTTTGTGAACTGCAGGGAGGAAAAAACCACGCGAGGAGTTGTGAGCAAAGCCCCTGCGAGCGCCGTCATCGCGCATTTCAGCGGTGGTGGCACAGGCTGTGTCACCCTCCTGCTGCTCCTCCACACCACCGGCTGCCCTTCCCTGCGGGGGTTCATTCTCAAAGGACGGGATCAGGAAGCGGAGCAGTGCCTGGAAAGGTTTTTCCAAAGCCCCCCGCAGCTTTCACTCCGTTGGCTTTGGCTGCGGCCCCACTTTGCTGACAGCACTGAGGCCTTCACGCTCCTGGCTGCAAGGGGGGACGCCCAGGGCCATTTCTGCTCCATCTGGTGAAGTGAGGGGTCTGGACAAGGCTCTCCTCTCTCTCTGAGCCCCCCGAGGAGCAGCAGATGCTCTGAAGTGCTCGTTGATCTCACAGACAAATGCCAGGGATGATGTTCGGAGCATCCCTCCCACGCTGCGGGGACGGGGAGAGCCAGAGCAGCCCTGGAGTCCCATCGGTGGGAATATTCCACGTGGGGAAAAAGTGCTGAGCGTCTGAGATGATGGCTTTGTTTTTTTGTGAAGGGAACCATGATTCTTGGGTGTTTGGGTTGCTCAGGAGCAGCTGTTTTAGCCAAGGGCTACCTGAGGAGCAAGGGGCCAGCTCCTCTCTGCTGTGCTGGTACGGCCAGCTCGGCTCTGCCACTGCTGCTGTGACACATAATTAAACGGTCATTACCAAGAAATCTGCATTTAGGGCTCAGTCTGAAAAGCAGCTGAGGATTTGGGTCAGGAGCCTCAGACCTAATTCAGTGCCAGTTTCACTCCTACAGGCAGAAACCTGAGGTGCTTGTTCAGCCCCTCACAGGTGACTCGAACCCTTCAGGGGTGAGGTGATATTTGAAGTCTGCAGAGGATGGAATGATGGAAATATCCCGAGTCATCCTTAAATATCGGGGTGTCCTTTCCCTGGATGCTTTCATGGAGAAAATGAAGGGGCCTGGGAAGACCTGCTGAGGGCTGTTTGCACAGCCTGTGATTTTTCACCGGGCGTTTGGAGCTGACCAAAGCAGCTCCGGTTGTGATTTATCAGGAATTCCCTCCTGTTTTCTCCCTGGCATCGGCCGCAGCATCTGCTCCTGGCTTGCAGGGGGATTTATTTAATGCAGAAATCATGCGCTGATTGATGGAAAAACAGTTGGCACATGGAGCCATTGTTGAGAAGCCAAAGTCAAAATTTTAGAAGAAGAGAAGGAAAATGTAGCCTTTTAAAAGTTTTTTATTATCTGCCCTGAATGGTAAAGCACCAGCTGCACCCAGGAGCTGCAGATCTCTGTCCCGGCTGTGCCTCTCTCACCTCTGGATGAATTATATTCAGCAGCGTGGGCCAAGGAGTGAGCAATGAGAGAATAATAATCTGATTAAGGCTGCGAGGGAGGAGATGTCCTGCCTGGAAAAGTGGAATTATTGGGGCTGGCAGGGGGCCAGCAGGGAGGGGCCATGGCCAGGGGCCAGCCAGGGCTGTGATGGATCGGCCCCCTGATGGAGGGTGACAGATCCCAGCACCTGCTGCCTTCCAGGGCAATATCAGCGCTGAACTCCCCCTCCCCGCGCTCCCCTCGCGTCGCCCGGCGGGACCTTTGGCAAAGGGAAGTGGGAACAGCCCCGGCCGCTTCTTTCTGCTCCCTGCAAACAGGAAAAGGTGACCGAGGGGTGCTCAGGAGCTGTTTGTGTGTGGGATCCACTTCCAGGGACACCCAGCGTCATTGCCGCCGGCAGAATTCCTTCCAGCCTGGCTTTATCCACAGAAAAATGAGCTGGGACTGGAAATGGGTCTGTCAGGGTGGTGCAGGGGTGTCTGACATCCATTATTCCCCGTTTTTATAGCCAGGGAGTTTCTCCCAGCTGGAACACTGGGGAAGGAAGGATTCACCCAGGGGTGGAGGTTTCAAAGGGGCTGCTGGAGGTGCTCAGGAACCTCTGGGCTCTGTCCCTGCTGCACTTTGGGGCTTTCCTGGTGCCCTGGGAACAGCCAAACCCGTGGGGTTTGGGTTTCCTCTCTGCTGGGAGAGGAAAATATGGAATAACCAATCCAGAACTCAGTCAGGAAACGAACAGGAATGAAGATTTCAGGCAAGCTGGTGTTTCTCCTGAACCAGGAATGTCTGATCCATCTCTTACGGCTTCACCTGAATTTATCTGGGGGATTTTCAGCCCTTTTTTGACGGGAAACACCTAATGGGTTATTTTAGAAGAATTCAGACGCTGTGGAAATGCAGGTTTTTTCCTGGGGAAGTGGAGATGAAATCCACGTCCTCCTTGTGAGGGAAATCCTTCCTGGCTGTTCCCAGTAAATCCCAGCTGGCAGCTCCAGCCTGGCGGGGTTCAGTTCACAAGTGCAGCCAGAGCCTGGGAGCTCACGCTCGACCCAGCTTCACTGAACAGGGAAAATCTGGAGTTATTTCTCAATTGGACTGTAATAGACCATAATAATCGGACATAATTACGACCCTCGCGTTGTTATAAAAATCAGCCTCGCCGAAGCAAACTTTGCTCTGCATTTTAAGGATTTGCCTTTTTATTTTGAAGTGCCTGTCCTTTTCCCCGAGTGAATGCAATTTATGGCTCTCCTTGACCTTTAGATAACAGCGAATGCTGTTATTTTGTGCTCTATTAATCCTCTTATCTTTCTGCCTGTGAACTATTGTTCACCCCGCGTTGGCCACCGGTACAAATTGTGCCCTGAAATCCAAATATGCGCAGGGAAAGGAAAAAGGAGAACGGAGCAAACGGTGGCAGGAATGAGCTCAATAAGTCACATTATGATAACTTGGGCAGGTTCAGTTTATGAACTGAGCCTCTGAATCCCAACGAGGAGCAGAACCCTCCAGGTTGTACTTGGAGTCACTGGGAGAGAGAAAAACAGCGGCAGCAGCCTGATTTCATATTCTCCCTCCTCTCCATGTATTTACAGTTTTTCTCTTTTAATTTTCCTTAGAAAGGCACTCAAGTGAGATTGCACGAGTAATTCTTCTGAGCAGCCCGAGCCTGATTATCAGCGCTGCCCACGGAGAATTCCCTCGGGTTCCACGTTCTCTTTGCTTTCCAATAAATATTTTTATTTATTGCTGTGCTAGGGAGGAACCTCACTCCAGCCTCTCACCAGTGGTTTTTCCATGACTTAAAGCCAGGAAATCTCCAGTGAACCCTCAACCAGTGCAGTGAAGAGGAAAAACCTCACTGGCTGAGGTGAAAAACAGAGAAACCTTTGGGGTGATAAATAAAACTTTCGTCGTTTTCCAGTTGGCTTTTACCTCTCAGAAGGGTCAAGCTGGGTCTGTTCAGGCAATTCTGAAGTGAATGTGAGCCCCCTGCTCTCTGCTCACAGTCCTGGCTGGGAGCACGCCAGCAGGAATTCTGCTCCTTGGCTTAGCCCTCACTCACTGCAGATCATCGAGGATTAATTAAAGTTGCATAAAGTTGAAAGAGTGCCCAAGGTAAACATCAAAGCCCACGGAACTGCTCTGAGGAGCATTTGGAGCTCGGTTCTCCGGGCTGGGGGTTGGAAACTCCTCACGCGCGCCTGGAGCCGGATGGATGAGAGAGGGGAAGCGAGGCACGGGAACATTTTGTTTCTGTTATTTCCAAACAGCCTCGGAATTTTATTTTAGAGCAGAATCGAGTCAGCAAAGCAGCAAATTCCCACTCTTGCAGTGCTGGAGAGAAGAGCAGAGCCCGGAGCTCTCACACCCTCCCCGCTCCTCCCTCTGCTCCCCTTCCAGAGGGATCCAGAGGGATCTCCCCTCTCCTGCACAGCCCCCTCCGAGCCCAAAGGAGCCTCTGAAAGGTTTGGTTCTGCCCAGGTAGCTGCACAAAGGCAGAAATCTGCTTTTCTGAGCACAAAACCTCCACAGGGCCGCTCATTTCCTTCTCCTCTGTGGTGGATTTTTGTCCAGGGGCCCTAAACCCGCTCGGCACTGGGATATTTTGGGGCCCTCTGTGTCAGTTCGTGGTTGGATGAGTTAAGGTTTAGTTCCAGCCCGTTCTGGTGCAGTTTGGCCTTTCAGGATGCAGCGAGTGGAATTCACAGGGGAGCATTAACACGGGAAAAAGGCCCAGGGGAGCGAGGGGCCGCTCCTGGTGCCACCATGCCATGGAATGGGCTCTGTCCCGTGCCAGGAGCAGACCCAGCCCCACCAGCCCGGGATTTACAACCCCGATGAGTTTCCTCTCACTCAGGGCGCCGCCCGTGAGCTCCAGCAGCTTTTTTCTGCACAAAATAACTCGCTTTGCCCTTTGCTTTTCTAATTCCACAATAGCCCGGGGCGCCAGTTCACCTTCTGGAGGAACAGCTCTGCGGAGCCTTCCCAAGTGTCTGCTGCAGAGAGAGGATTTTAAATTACAGCACAATGAAAGGAAGCGGTGCAGGGGCTCCTCCAGGGCAAGGCAGGGGGGGTTTGGTGCCCACCCTGCAGGGGACACACAGGTCAGGCTGTCCTGCCGCGAGCCCTGACCCTTTTTCTGTTCGGTGCTGTTGAAGCTGGAATTTTTCTCCCTGTGTGGGGTAAAGAACTGGTGGGAGTTTGGGAGTTTTTCCAGCTCGTTTAAAGGAAAGGACAACAGGTTTTGCTTGCAGCAAAGAGAAACATTCTCTGTTTTATAGGGTTTTGTTTTGGTGGCTTTTTTCATCCCCTTTCCACCCGTGCAAAGGCCTTTCCCAGGTAAACTCCAGCGGCTGTGATCTCCGTTCCTCCTCGAGTTTAGGAGCTGGGAAAGAACAGGAATATTGACAGTTCTCGTAGCAGGGGTTCTGCCAGCCCCAGGTGAGGAGGGAGCCGAGCAGATGGAGGGATTTAAAATTCTGTGCGGCACCGAGACCTTGAAAAAAAACCGAAAGAAAAATCAAAATGCAAACTGACTCCTCCGATGCATCTTCAGGCAGGGAAAATAGGATGCAATTAAGTTCTTCCACCAAGGCTCCAGTCCCTCTAATGATAAGCTTTAAAGGAGCAGCTTAATGAAATGTCACAAGGACAGGGCTGGAACAATCCCCACATCCCGGCTGCCGAGCAGGGCTGCACCCGACGGAGGGGAAATTACAGGGGGGATGTGAAAGGGGAGTGTTTGCATCCCTGTCCCTGCTGTAAATCCATTGGAACCATGGGTGTTGTACCACAGAGGGATCTGGCTCTGGAATTTTAAACAGGAACAAGCCCAAAAGCAAAGATTTGAGTGGAAAGTAGCCGATCTCCTCGAATGAAATGGGATTTTTCTGTTAGATTATTGATAATTCCCTTTAGCTGTTCCCTTTAACTCTGCCCCTGATGTTTGCCAGTCTTCAGGGGGACAGAGCTGGAAAATTCCTGGATTTTGGAGGCAGTGAGTGCCCACAGAGCTGCTCCTTCCTCCCTGGGGTGGGAGGTTCTGGAGCGTTCTTCCCTCAGCAGGGCTGGTTTATGTTCTATGGAGCTCCCTGGTGCAAGTCCTTGGTTCTGTGGTGTTTGGGTGCTTTGCCATCACCTCCTTTTCCAAATGAAACAATCATTTAACTTCATCAGGATATTGAGAGTCACCTTCAGGCTCTGCTCCCAAAACACCCTGGCCAGTGACTCCCTGTTCTCCCTTTCTCTGTCCGTGGTGGAAATAACGAGGAATTTTGTTAAAACCTCATCCAGGGAGGGTCAGAGGTGGGTGCTCGGTGCAGGCAGGGCTGATAAAGCAGGAGGGGAGCAGGAAGGGGGTGAAATTGTCACCTTTGGGAGAGCAGGATGGGCACAGGGCTGGGCTGAAGGATTCCCTCAATCCCTTCTTCCCTGGATTCCCTCAATCCCTCCCTCCCTGGATTCCCTCAGTCCCTCCCCGCTCTCTCTGAACCCAGGTTGTGATGAGTGTGGGTGTTTTGGAAGGGGATTCTGACTGGACACTTGCTCCCTGGGAGTTTTTCCACTCCTTCCCTTCCTCCACAGGCCCCGCCAGCCCCAAATTGTGATAAAAACAGGTAAAAAAAAAAAAAAAACCAACATGCAGCAAATTGTCCTGGAACACATCAGCAGCTTCGTGTTTTAGCCCTACCTCGGAATCAAATTCTCCCAGCACAGCTCCCCCGGGGGCAGGAGAGGAACTCTGAATTCATTTCTTTTGACGACCACGTCAACCTGCTTTGCAAAGGCAAAAAAAAAAAACAACACATATAAAAACCTATATTTAGAATGCATAATGCAAGCATATCATCTTCTAAACAAGAAAGTAGGACACATCCTCAGCCAGGATGAAAAGAAAACGGGGGGGAAAAAAAAAAAAAAAAAAAAGCAAAGTCTGCATTAGAAAGTGGGAGATGGCTCCCACAGTAAACGCGGTGTCAGGCTGGCAGCTCCGTCTCTAATAACAGTCATGTAAATACAAATATCAACATCCCTCGCGTAAACGCAGCTACGCGGAACAAAAAGGGGTGACAAAAAGCGATGGGAAGTGATGAATATTTCCTGCCTTCCGTGCCTGGCACCGAGCGAGGGAAAACCTGCCTGAACTCAGGGCGTGTTTTCGCGTCGCCTGGATGCTGAGTCGGAGCTTTCCCAACTTCTTGGAGTTCGTCAGGCTCCTGTGAAGTATCGCATGTGAAAAAAGCAGCTTTGAAATGCCCAAATTCTTCTCTTCGGTGGCCTTCAACCAGAGTAAACAGCCTTTGTTCAGGCAGTGCGATTTCACAGCAGCAGACTGGGAAGTTTCATCCCTGGGTTGGAACTTTTTAAACCAGATCCATGAAAAAAACCCATGGAAAAAGGTCCTGGGAAGCTCAGCCTGGAGCAGACACCCATGAGGACACAGCACCTCCCGGCCTGTGAGGCACCAGGGAGAAGCTGAGAGCGAGGTTTGACTGCCGGGTGGTTGGAAATGAATCTTTTTCATTCCACCGATCTGGGGACAGCCTTGAATTTCACTCCATAAAACTCTCTAAACCACTGATATTTAACGTGATAAGACTCCATAAAACCCCTTTAAAAACAACTTCAAGGGTTAAAGAAAACCTTTTGAATTCTCCAAGAGATCGCAAATGATAAGAGCTGATGATGCCGAACATCTGCATCGTCCACAGTGCTTTGGTTCTTACCTGGAGCTTAGATGGAAAACGGAGTTTGAGTGGTTTGTACTGGCCCCACTTTTCAGCTGTTTTAGCTCAAAGGGATGTTGCAAACCTCAGCAATCCTAAAAAAAAACCCCAGATGGATCGGGTGGGTAATGAGGCCCCAAGTCCTTGTCCTGAAACATTACTGCCCATAATTGGATTTGATAATTTTTGAGTGTGTGTGTGTTCATTAGGAAGGGCTGAAATTACCTGAGTTATTAATTCTGCAGCGGGGACGAGAGGATGGGCTGAGCCCGGCACCAAAGGAAAAGGGGAATCTGCCTCCCACCCCGTAATTCACCAAACCCCAATGGAGCCAGGGTGGTGGCAGAGCTGAGCTTTGTTTTTCCAGCCTCTCACACGGGAGAAATCCCCTGTCCAGGACTGATATTTGAACCCCTGTGACACAGGGACACAAGGTTCCATCACAGCGTTACCTGCCTTGGTTTGAGCCCCACCCTGTGAACCTGCTCGGGTTCTGTGGGATTTTTCCACGATGGAGTGGATTTTTATCAAAATGGGAGGGGTTTATCCAAGAACCGGTGTGGTTTCAGTTCTCTTTTGAGGATTCATCCCTTCTCTGGTGGAATAAAAGCCGTGCTGGCAGAGCAGGAGCTGGAACCCATAGAAATATCCCGTTTCTGCTGGCAGGGGCTCCTTCCAGCCCTGCAGCAGTTGGAGCAGCCGGGCTGCATCTGCGCCATCCCAGAGCATTCCAGGGAGGGAATCCAGCCCCAAACCCCGCATCTGCCGGGCCCTTCCCCCGGGCAGGGGCTGCACACACCGAGCCATGAAAGGGGATTAAAAAAATCCTTGGATCTCTCCGGCCGGGGTCAGCTGCTGCTTCTGCTGCCAGGAGAGAGGAGCTCCAGCTGCTTCTCCACTGCAAACATTTGGCTCTTCACCCTCAGGGCTGTCAAGGGCTCGTGCAGTGGCCAGGGCTGGAGCCAGGGACATGGCAGTGGCCATCCTTCCCTCAGAATGTCCATCCTTCCGTCCTTTCCCCATCCCTGGCCATCCTTCCCTCAGCAGTGGCCATCTTTCCCTCAGAAGTGGCCATCCCTTCATTCTTCACCCATCCCTGGCCATCTTTCCCTCAGCAATGTCCATCCTTCCCTCAGAAATGTCCATCCTTCCCTCTTTCCCCATCCCAGGCCGTCCTTCCCTCGCCGTGGCTGTGCCACCTCCCTCATTCCCACATTCTCCTGATCGTCACTTGTCCCTTTCATTCCCAGTAAACCCCTGGGCCCAGGGAATCCGTGCTGCCCTTGGAGGGCAGGGAAGGAGCTCTGGTTCCCCCCAGCCCTTCCTGGAGTGTCCCTGTCACTCTGTCCCCTCCCGGCTCTGTCTGGAGCAGAGGGAGCAGGGGACAGAACCAGGGAGGGGTTCCTGGGAGCCTTTGGAAGGAGCTCAGGCACAAAAAACTCCAAATATCCCAAATATCCCAAATTTCCCCAGCTCCATCCTTGAAGAGCCCAGTGCTGCATCCTGGTGCTGCTCCATGCCTTGGGCCTTGTTTGGGTGTCACCGGCAGGGGTGGTGGCCGCTCTGGACACCGCTCTGGGGACACGCAGGAATGTCCTGGATCCCAGATCAGCTCCCAGGGCTCGGCAGGGGTGGTGGCCGCTGGGGACACCGCTCTGGGGACACGCAGGAATGTCCTGGATCCCAGATCAGCTCCCAGGGCTCGGCAGGGGTGGTGGCCGCTGGGGACACCGCTCTGGGGACACGCAGGAATGTCCTGGATCCCAAACCAGGACCCAGGGCTCTGCAGGGGTGGTGGCCGCTCTGGACACCGCTCTGGGGACATGCAGGAATGTCCTGGGTCCCAAATCAGCTCCCAGGGCTCTGCAGGGGTGGTGGCCGCTCTGGACACCGCTCTGGGGACATGCAGGAATGTCCTGGATCCCAAATCAGCTCCCAGGGCTCTGCAGCGGCGAGGGCTGCTCACACATCGCACCAAAAACTGAGCGTCCGGCCCCGCGTTTGCGTCGATGGCCAGGGATGGAATTCGGGGCAGCATCTCGGGCCAGCACGACCTGGATGCTGGTGGATATTTGGAGTGAAAAATGCTTGGCGTTCAGTCCTGTGGATATTGGTTCAGGAACACAAGGAAATTTTGGCACATCCTCGCCTCAGCTCATCTCCAGCTGGCCCCACCAACTCCCGGAGCTGCTGGAGTCATTTCCAAATCAGCACATCCTTTAATTTCTCCGCCATTTGTTACGTGCGCTGCATTTTGCCACGAATAAATCAGGACCCCGGATTTTTCCATTTCTGGAGCGGAGCAGCGCCGCAGCGGATTCCTTGACGGAGAAAAGACTCGACAAAAATTCATATTTTTCGTTCCCCTCGCCTCCCCTGGCCGGGTGTGCCGGAGTTGTGCTCCCAGTCAATCGTCCCTTGTAGCTTGTTTGTTTAATTGATTGCATCGCTGTGTCAACCTGCCCACGCAGGAGCCTCAAATATTTGCAGACTGGAGCCGGGCACGCCGGGCTCCTCGTCACAGCACAGCTGCAGCTGCTGCAGTTTGCTCAGCGGGGACTCCGGCAATCCAAACACACCAAATTAATTAGGGTTATGTCCATAAACTCGGTTTGGTTCTCTCAGGTTTGTGCAGGAATGTTCCCTGCTTGTGCTCAAACACGTTGATTAAACAGCGCCGGGCTTTTCGAGTTCTCGTTTGGGATATTAAAGGCCAGATTATTGCAGAGGCTCTCCGGGTAAATATTTGCTCTTTGTCAGGAGTTGCTGCTTCCTCCCCTCCGGTTTTCCCTCTGCTGAGTCTCCTCCCATGGGCAGCCACCCTTTCCCGAGGTTAAAATCACTCCTGGAGAAACAAAAAAGGGGCTGTTTTGTCTATAAAATGTGGTTTTCTGCCTCTCAGAGCAGTAATGCTCCTCCCTGACACCGTGAAATTGCCAATTTTTTAATTGCCATGACTTTGATTGCCCATTGTTTATGGAAGGGGAGGGATAATTCATAAACATCCAGAGCAAGGGCTGCCGAAAGGAACCTGCCTCCACTGCTCGTTTGTTTTCCTTTCCCAGGGCTGCCCCTGTAGATGTTTATCCAGTGGGTTCAGTCCAATTAAACAGTTCATCAGCTGAGAAAATCAGCCCTGGAATAATCCTGCTGTCTTTAGTGGGACTAATGTCAGGCTTAAAGCTAATTCAGGAACACTGTCACTGCTTTTAGGTGCCTTTTAAGCGTTTTTTCACCACTGGCCCATTAATTCCCCTCACCTGAACACCAGATGACTGTTAAATATTTAGGAATAAATCCAATATAAACCTGCACTGTGCAATAAAACATCCCTGATCTAAATGATCTATTTCTCCCTTTGCCAAGGGACATCACCTGCTGGACAGATCTACCCCCCCCCAGGCATGGAGAGGGTTAAAACCCCCCAACATTTGTTTTTCAAGTTGCCCAAAGTTTGGTGGAAGCGAGATGACAGCGACAGGACTGGTCTGTCTGTCTGCATTTTCTGCAAAGCTTTAAATATCTCACAAGATACCCACTTCCTTTATTCTTTCCCTTCTTATTCTCTTCTCTTTTTTTTTTTCGTGTTTGTTTGTTTGTTTGGGGTTTCTGGGGGGTTTTTTTCGGTGGTAGCTAAAAGCCATCCCAAAGTCTGAACCAATTTCTCAGTTTCAAAAGGAAGGATAATAAACCTGTCATTTGTGGCCTGAGCAGGGAGGTTGCTGCTGCTGCTCTGATATTAAAGCTGATTAAAGGCAGACCTGCTTTTGAGGAGTTCGTGTCTTTTTGAGACTGTTTTATTCTTGGGGGAGGAATTGCTGTGACCCCGAGTGCTTTGAACTGACAGGACTATTGAGGATGGGCCGAAAGGAGAGCACTGCTTGGGTAAAACTCACCTGAGGAGGTTCCGCTGGGGCAGTTCTTAATTTCATTTTATCTCGTTCGGGAGGCACAGGAGAATGTCAGGATGAAAAGCCAGGCAGGGCTCTGCGCTGGGGCTGTTTGAGCAGCTCAGACTCTCTGAGCCAGCTCTGGCAGGGATTTGCAGGGAGCAGCCCGAGCCTTTTGTGATTCTCCGGGGAGAAGCTTTGGGGTTGTGCAGTTCCAATTACTCCGGGTAACCCTGAGCTCTTTGCTCTTCCTGGCAAAAAGAGAATCCCTGGAGCAGCAGGACTCTGCAGGCCGGGATGGAGCGAGCCCACAGAGGATCCTGTGGGGACAAACTCTGCCAAATCCCGTCCCCAGCATTCCAGGCTGGCTCTGGGGGGGATGGAAGGGGTTTGGGGTGTGGGGCTGCTCCTGAAGCTCCAGCTTCATCTCTCCTGGAGTGGTTCCCAAGCCAAACACGGGCTCCAGGGCTGGGAAAAGCCGCTCTGGATTTGTGCCTCCCTTTCCCCGAGGGTGTCAGGGCGGGCACAGCTCCGCTCCAGCAGAGCCATTGCCTCGGGAGATTTATGGAGCAGCGGGAACCCGAGTGGGGAACGCAGCGAGGGCTCTCAGCCATCGTTCCCAGATTTGTTTATGTTGACGTGGCGAGTTAAAACACCCACTGAGGGGTGGTAAAGCTGAAAGGCTGCCTCTATAAACCCAGCAATTCATCACGAGGAGGATCATAAAACTCGGTGTCTCATTTAGGACACCCCCAGGCACCCCCCAGCATTCCGGATCCCTGCCGAGATTCCCAAATTCCGTGTCCCCAACCCCTGCAGCAGCAGCAGGGCTGGAGCTGCCCCATTTCTCCTCCCACACATTTCACCCTGAGCATTTTGCACACCCTTCCCCTGCGGGACAGGCACGGGCCTGGATTAATTAATCAGCGTTCAGCCTACCCAGGATGGCACAGTTAAATTTAATTAGCTGATTCCTTTCTTTCCAAATCTCTTCACCTTCCCCAGGGAAATGCCTTTCTCCCCTTCTGTGGAGGATGTCTGAGGTGGATGGGGAGGGCAGCTGGCTGTGGGAACACGGGAAAGCAGAGGCAGAAATTTGGGACGTGGAAGGTTTTCGGGAGAAAACATCTCCTAAATTATAATAATTTTATAATCACAGGTATCACTTGTATCGCTCGCCTGTCGGGGTGACCCTTATTACAGCAATGCTTTAATTACTGTAATTGGTTTATTGCCTCATCATTCTTTGAATTAGGGAATTATTTCATCCTCATTGAAAGGACGAGGCAGGTATTGATTCCGGGCCTTTGAAAAATTCCAGAACAGCGATTGTGTGGGTGCCAAAGCTTTTTTTTTTTTTGAAAATCAAGTGCTTTGAGGACAATGTGCAACGTGTGGCTGTGATAGAGAACACGAGCTTCAAATCCATCCATTTCAAAGAGGAATTCATTATCGTGGCTCATTTGCATCCACAAAAACACGGCTCAGCTCGGCATTGTCATCAAAAGGCATTTTCACTGCTCAGTGTTGTGTCAAATGCACTTTTCAAGGACTTGGGTTTGTAAAGCCCGATGAGAAGGTGCTGCTCGGGCTCCAGCAGGTGTTTTGTGCTCTTCCCCAGATTCAACGAGGCCTGCACCGAGTCCTGGTCACCTTTGTTAGGATTAGACTGGAGCCACGTGAAAGGGGAAAGCTTTATTCCTAGAAAGGCCTGGATTCAGTGAAATCCCTGATTTGGGGGGAGCTGGGACCAGCCCTGCTCCTCCCTGTCCCTGTCAGGGCCCTGGAACTGCTCCTCCTGAAGAAAGAAAATCGCAGCCAGTCCAGATCAGTGTAAAATCAAACACAAAACAGGTGTTTGCTAATTAAAACTGAGATTTTAATGAATGACCTGTGTGGTTTTGGTGAATAAATACCACTCTCAGCATCTGCTCTGTAATTAGGTTCCAACTTCTTTTTTTTTTTTTTCCCTCCTCAAGTCCCAGTAAATAACTACAGAATGCCAGCTTTAACTAAAACCTGCTAATGTTTGCTCTTTAATGGGGAAAAAGCAGATGTTTCCTGCCCAGGTAACTCAAAGCCTCTAAAGGGGGGCGAACTCGGGGTGATTCCATCATGAACTGAGGTGATCATTGGAGAATGAACCCTGATGTGCAAATGAACCCAACTTATCAAGGTGGGAAGAACCCGTGAGCCAGGGTCCATCTGGGGTGGAGCCTCTGGACTGCCCAGGGTGAGCCTTTGAAGGCCTTCAAATAAATCCCTCCTTTTATTCTCTGATTCTTGTCTGGTCTCTGTGTTTTAGGTGGCCTCTTAAGGCATCACAGTCCATGAGCTCGGTGCTGACAGCCTGAATGCTGCAGGAATCTCAGCTTTGAGGGATCCATTTCTCCAAAAGCTGCAGAGCAAAGAGACTGAAGGTCCTTCCTCTGCCTCCCGGTGCTTCTCCTGTTTGGGGCGAATCCTCAGGGGAGGATGAAACGCCTCCAGTGTGAAAACCTCCCTCGGCTGATCTCCAGAGCTCCATCTGCCACATCCGCCCCACAAAAAGGGTGCTGTGAAATGGCCTCGGCCCACCCCAAACGTGATTAATGCTGAGCCCCAGTTCCAGCCCAGTTCCAGCCCGGCCCAGGCTGAGCGAGAGGCTGCAGGGCTGTGAACAGCATTTCTGTGCCTCCTCTCTCCCGCTGCTGAGGAGGAGAACACTTGACATTTAGCAGCACGGGCTCCGTTCTCCCCAGAAAAAGGGGAATTATTGCTCTTCCCACGAGGCTCCTGCCCCTCGGGGCTCTCTCCAGGCCCGAGTCAGGTCCCCTCCCTGGGAAATGCTCCGAACAAACCCTTTGGAAGGACTGCAAACACACGTTAACCACCCCCTGTGCAAGTGGGATCTCTTTCCCTGCAGGTTCTCATCAAGGGTAGTGGCTCAGTAGCCTGGAAGCCATTTGTGCAGTGTCACCATGATAATTTAGGGGATAAAACCAGGAATTAAGAAGCCTCTCCGGGTTACCTGGGCCAGGTCCTGGCTGGTTGCAGGTCTGACAGAGCAAAGGGGTGTGAGGGGTGGCTGACCCTGCCTGGAATCAAATCCTGTCCTTCTCTGCACCTTGGCAGCCTCTCCTCTCTCTCTCTGCTGGTTCTCCCTCCCTGTCAGATCCCAGACCCCGGGAGCTGAGCGGGGCCGGGCACACAAACCCCGAGCTCTCGTTGCTTCATCCCATAATCTCCTTGCCAGTAGTTACTGGTTTCATATTTAAAAAATATAAAGCGTGAGAGAAGAAAAAAAACCCTGAAAATGAGGTTCTGGGGGCTTATTTAGCAATTGACCCTTTTTTCAGCACGCTCAGCCTTACATTCAATTACATTGCTAGGCAACAGCTCCTGTCAGCCCTAAGTGGATCCCGGGATTAATCCACGATCAGTCAAGATACACATTTATTCACCTTCCCTCACAACAGTAATAGGATTTTTCTGGGCCCAGCTTAATTCCGTAGATGAGGCTGACACTGAATTAAAGCTGCTTATCCTGGCTCATAATGAGGAGGTGAGATCCCAGGGGAGAGGGAAGGTGAGGGAGATGCTCCCCCAGCAGCGAGTGACAGAACCAGGGATTAGAAATCCCGGCGGAGGGAGAAACACCATTAAATAAGACTCGAAAAACCCAGTTCGAATTCTGCTTTTGCTGGGCATTACACACACCCCTGCTGTGCTCCTCACACAAATCCTGCCCCTGAGGTGCAGGCAGCTTTCCCTGGGCTGTAATCCCCACCCGCCTCTCTCACCCCACTCCTCCGAATTTCCAAGTGGCCACGGCTTTCCAAACCAGCACCTGTGGGATCCCTCGCCTGTCCCTGCTCCTTCTGAAGCGAGCTGAGATTCCCCCAAGGGCCACTGAAGGACATCTCCAAAGAGGTGCTCCAGAGCCCTTTGAACGCAGCCATTGTTTTGTAGCGCTTCCCCGGCACAAACAGATTAAATTTTTAAGTGGGGAAAGGTCTATTAATCTATTATTAATTAATATTCCATATGCCGCCTCGGAGGCAGAGGGGATCTTTTGAAGCCATCTGGTTCCTCGTTGCTCTGGAGGAAAGCTGTGGTCTGTTGTCTGCTCTTGAATATGGTCTGGGAAATGGAGCTGCGATGTGTGCCTGGCCAGCTGCCGGAGCGTCCTCTGCTCCCACAGTCCAGGCCCTGGGGAGGGCCGGAGTGCAGCCCCATTCCCGTGAGGATGTGGCAGCTGCATGACACCCTCTTCGTCCAAAAATCCAATTTTTTTATTGGGGTTTCTGCTCCTCTTTTCCTGTCACGTGTCCCGTGTGCCCGTTTTGGGACAAGGGCACCGCAGGGAGGAGTCTCTCCCTGAGCACAAAGGGCCCGCTGGAGGTGCCACCCGCCGGGCAGGGGTGTGCCAGCCACGAACAGCACCAGGATTTGCTGCTGGAGCAGGGAATAACTCAGGATGTCGGAGATTTGACCTCAGAGCTGAGCATCCCCCCCTGCCCCTGAGGCGTCGCCGCGCCAGCCTCGCCCCCTGCCCCGCGTGTCCCCCGGTGTCACAGCCTCCAGCAGCTCGGCTCTGCTGGCGCTGAGAGGAAACCACTGCCCGAGAGGGGGGAATTGTTGGGGCTGCAGCTGCTGTGTGCAGACAAATGGCAAACCTGGCAGCGCTGCAGAGCCCTGAACAGTGCCGGGAGGGTCACTGAGGGGAAGCTGTGTCTCAGTGCTGACCCCAGACCCTCCCTCGTGTTGTTGAACCTCATAAACTGCTCAGAGCTGCCCGGAAATACCAAACCCTCGGCGCAGCATCCTCAGGGACGCTCTGATGGCAGGTTTGGTGTCACTGGTCACGGAGCGGGGCCGGTCCCTCTGTTTGACCTTCCTCTGCACGTGGAACCCGAAACGCGGAGTTGTTTCGTTGGCGTTCGCCTCCTCCACTCGGCCTCGCCTCCAAAAAGCATCACCCAGATCACAGCTGGGGGCTCAGAGGCAAATCCTCCACCTTGGAACCTCCACCGTGGGGCGGGAGAACCATCAGCGTTTTGGGATTGCGGTGGGAAGCAGGAACCACGTCCAGGAGCGTGGAATTCCTGCAGGGCCCTGGCTCTGCTGCCTGCTTTCCACGCTCCCTGCGCAGCTCCAGCTCTGCTCTGAATTCCCAGCACGGGGATTTCACCCCAGGCACTTTCTCCCCCTAAAGCACCAGGCCAGGCTGCAGCAGAATCCCGAACCCAGCACCAGGCAAAGCCACCTTGCTCCGAGTGGGATTTACATAAACTGAGCACTAGAAACCCCTAATATTTAAAGTCTTATAACAAAGCAGAAAAAACCTCCTCTTTCAAGCTCTATGACAACCTCATGAATATGCAAATTAGAATGCAAAGACAATTTTCTACTGGCTCCCAGTAAATATTGAGGCAGAGCCGTGGAGCATTAAGTGGCAGATTTAGGTCCGTGTTCGTTCCCTTTTTATTTATTTTTTTTAAATACCACACTTAGAGACCAATTTGATTGTAATGCACCAAATCTATTGAGTATTGCAGCCAGCTGATGGCATTGTTAAATCATACTTATTTTGGCATTTCTTATTGAAAGCAATAGAGGAGCAACCAGTGGTGATAAATTTGTTTGTGGAGAGCAGCGTTGCTTGTCAGAGTCGTACACTGTTGTAACTAGGGCAAAATCACACCATAAATTTGCAACTTTATTGTCCTTTTTCTTCTGTTTTTTTTTTCCGTGTTGTTAGTGACCCGCTTTTCATCCAAATCTGAGCTCCCACACAGACAAGACCCAATTCCAGCAGGCTGGATTTGCCCTGGCACTTTGGGATCTGAAGCTTCATCCTCCGCCCTGTGAGTTTTAATGACGTGTGACCCGCCCTGAACTAAGGAGGAGCACCAGGGCCGGCACTGGGAATGTCTGGGGCGTGCTGGATCCCGGGAATGTGCAGGTCATGGATCGGCTGCTGCTGCTCCTCTGAGCTCCTCCCCAGCCAGAGCGTGGAAGCCAAAACTCAGAAGTGCTCTGAGCTGTAATCTCTGAGGATTTGTTGCACACGAGGCAATAAACGACTGCTCCAATTGACGAAATGCCACAGCACAGCAGTTTATTTTAATTACGCCACAAAAGGAGGAATTTTGCTGTTCTTACGGCACGACATAACGAGGAAAGGAGGAGAGGAAATTGTATCCCGCTCTCCTCCTGAGAAGGTTTAGCAGCAGCATCTTGTTCATCACGGAGGGCTCAGGGCAGCAGGATCCAGCAATAAAACGGGAGGAGGAACCAGTTTAGAGATTATATGGAAATAAAAACAACTCCAGAAAAAAACACCTTGAGAAAAAGAAATTAAATCCCATTGCATCTCTCATCCTGAGCTGGGGCTGGTTCTGCTTTCCTTTGCTGCAGAAGGAAATATTGGAAAACCTGGAAGTTTTTCGTAGACTTGGGCAGGAGGTTCGTGCTCAGAGATGGGGTGGGGCGGTGGGGCAGGGCAGGGGAAGGCTGGAAATTCCCTCCATGGAACAGGCAAAGGTGGTTCCAGGTGGGACCCTTCTCACTGTGGTGCCCTTCGAGGCTGTTCCAGGAGCTGTGGGGGTCTATAGGACAGCCTGACCTTGGGCCTTTTGCCTTTTTCCCTGGAGAATGAAGATCTGAATGAATGTGTGACCCCAGCGAAATCCACTCCCCAGAAGCTTCTCCTTCCCCTGGTGCTGAAAGCAAGGAAAAAACCCCCATGGTTGGTATTTAGGATTCTCTGACATTCCCCTCCTCACGCTGAACCAAAGTCAATTGTCTTCTCCAACTCGGAACTGAGTCAACATTTTAAAGAGATAAAACATTTCTATTTAAATCTTTACCTGAATTTACCATCCCGAAGTTTGGGGAGATACAAATATAGGTTTTGTCACCGAGTGAGCAATGTTAGAATCAAAGGTAATAAACCCATTGATCTCCAGTAAGACAATATTAATATTACCATATAGCTTTTATAATTAATTTGCTGCCAGATGAAAGGGAAACACGAGGTCCTTTTAATGCTGGTGATTAAAGCAAAAAGTAAACCTTTGAAAGGCGGATTTGCATGTACAACATGTTGCACTCATTGCAGCAGAGCAGGGGGAAGTGGTTACCGTGCAGTCGGAGTCACATTGCCAAGTTTGGGATGAAGGAGCTGCTGACTTTGGGGCAGAGTTGGGATATTGGGGGAAGCTTTGCTAAATCTGTGCTCGGGCTCTGTTTGCTCTCCTGTTCGCTGCAGGGCAGGGTTATGGCTAAAGGGGTTTCCACGCTCACAAATTCATCCGTAAAAAAACCTTGGGAAGGGGGAGGGAGAGGTCAGAGGATTCTAGAGAGGTTTCACCAGCCCGGCCTGACTCGGTTTTCACAGCCTGTCTGCGAATTCCCTTTCCAGAAGCACCACGAGAGACCTGAGGAATAAATCAGCTGCAGGTTTAGGAACGGGAGGGAGATGCAGAGCTGGGCCCTGCCCTGCATCACCCAAACCCTGTGTGATGAAAGGTAAAACAGAGAAGATAAAAGCTCGGGGATGTGAACTCCGGTGGCTTTCCCTGCGCTGCAGAGCGGGGTCCGTGTGTGAATCCGCTCTGTCTGGGCACTGTGCCTTTCTAAATGGATTTTTCCACGGATTTTAGGGGCTGTGCATCCGGCCCAGCCTTTCCCCATCTGCTCCTGCCTGCGTAAAGCTCAGCAGAGGGAAATGGGAGCAGAGCCCTGATCTGCAGTGCAGCCCCTGCTGCCTGAGGGAAGGGACTTCCCTGAGCTCCCCAAACCCTTCCCGCAGGACCAGTCCCTTGCAAATGGCACAAAGCTGGCCTGGAAAAGCTGCCAGAACCCCGGGTTTGGGAGATCAGTCCCAGCTGATCCCAAAAAAACCCCCAGCAGCGCGTTCCTGGGAACGCTCGAGGGGCGTGAAGGACCAGGGGTGGTTGGGGTGGGATTTGGGGCCGCTCGAAACATTTCAGAGCTCCAGGATGGGAGAATCAGGACTTGCCTGGCTGCCAGGTGCAGTTTGGGGTTCATCGATGAACGTCTGTAAAGCTTTCAGCTCTCAGACGGAAGAAATAAAGAGCAAATCTCCTCAGCAGCGCAGGATTTGGAGGGGAGAACTTTGAGGGGAGGGATTGAAATTTGCCCATCCCCAAATCTCAGCTCCCAGGAGGCGCAGCCAGGCCCAGTCCCTGTGGATGTCCCTGCTCCTGTCCGTGGGAGGAGGAATTCCACGTTTACAAACCCGCTCATCTCTCTGCCCTTCGAGGAATAATCAAAACCCCGGCACCACGCTCAGAACATCATTCGACCCCGCGCCGAAACACACCCTCCAAGGAATCTTCCTCACAGCTCCGACTTCTCCTCCTGATTATAAATTAGTCAAGTTATTTACATCTTTCACTCGCACTTCACTTAATGATAGTCAAATAAAAAGGCCCTGCAAGCTGCTTTCCCTAATGTTTGATTTTCCTTGGATAATTATGCCCTCAAGGCTGGTTCTTTCCGCGCAGGCTGCAGCCCTTGATGAGTGCAGGAAGGACAGGAGGGGAGAAAATCTCCAGTTCTTGATCCTGGGCTTTGATTCCTGAAAAGGCAACTCCCCCCCCGGCAGCTTTGTGGAGCTGCTTCCCTTGATGGTTCTGGTTCTCCATCAGGTGACACGTGGGCACAGGCAGGAAAAACTCTTCAAATTTGGAGATTCTCCAGCCTGTCGTGATCAGAAATAAAAACTGGGCGCCAATTCCCCTTTTCCCTCCCTTTTTCCCAGTTCCTCAGGTGCAAAAAGAATTCCTGCTGAATCTTCCATCCTTCCACGTTCCCAGTGTTTGTATTTAGCAAGAGATCAGAAGCCAACACCAAGGAGTTTCCTAATATCAAGTAGAAAATTATTGTAGGTGTATTTAAAAATCACGTTGCGCTTTTTCTTTCCTGTGGATGAGTGATTTAAGGGACAGTCACGAAATGTCAGGAAATGCATCTCTGCTGAGATCCCGACATCTGAGGGTGTTTTGTAGATGAGTCCAGGCAGAGGTGGAAATTCTTGATGTTCCCATTAAAAAAAAAAAGGAGACAAATCTCCACAGAGGCTCTGGAAGGAGAATTGGTTCCGGAATGGAAACACAGGAGCCCAAAGGGGTGGGCTGTGATGCACCGGGGCAGGGATTTGGCTCTTGGTAATTGACATTTTGCTCAGGTGGCTGAACTCCCCCCAGCCATCACCTTGGAGAACAAGGGGGGTTTTGCCCCGTTTTTCTCTCTGCTTTGTCTCCCCACAGAACTGAGGAAATGAGCAGCTGGGAGGTTGGAAAAAAAAGCCAAAATCCAGTGTCAGCAGGATGGGAGAGGGAGCTGGGGAGACTCAAGAATTCCTGATTCCGTTTAAAGTGCGTTCGCCACGGGCACTTACAGGATAAATCCCTGTTTCCTGGTGCTCTTGGTCCATGGAGTGCTGTGTATTAATTGGTTTAATTTATAAAAGCTCCCATTAATAAGGCTGGGAGGGCAGCAATGGGGCCCCAAGAGCACTGAAATGGGGACCAACATTCCCCAAATCCCAAATATTCCATGGGCAGGGATGGACTGTGGCGGGTGCCCACACCCTTCAGTCACTGACAGAGCCGAATGTGGCACCAGGGCCCCACAAATGTATAAAAATCAAATGTTTTGCTGGCAGAAACCGCTTTGTTTTTCTTGCCATTGTTTCCCCAGAACAGGACGCGCAGCGGTGACAAAAAATGACACGGCAAAAGCTCCTTACGTGAGGGATTAAAAGTTAAATCTGCTTTTGCTCTCATTTCCTCCCCTCCTCTTCCAACACAAGGAGCAAACGAAGCTGATTTTCATCCTGCCCAAAGCCACGGCAGCCCGGCTTTTTTTTTTGTTTTTTGCATTAAACATCAGGAACGGGATTTTGCCTGGCAGAGCCCTTCGGTGGGGCAGAGCTCCCAAGGAGGGATTTCAGCGGCGAGCCAGGTAAACATCGCCGCAGTTTCCTCTCTGCACCTCCTCGGATTGACTCGGGCCACAGGAAAGTTCATTTGCGGGGATCGATACCACTTTGCCTCCCGCCTGCACGGAAAAACACCTCCCGCAGTCGATAGCAATTAAAGAGACAGCCAGGGACAGGAATATCGATGGAGACGGAGATTTCCACCTGCTCGCTGAACGGGCGCGGGCACGGCCGCCGGTTGTGAAATATTGTATCTGGGGGTGCTCACTGGAGAGGTGCTGGGGGTGGGAGCAGGGAATTTTCTTGGGAAAATTCAGGGAATGCCTCTGGGGCCACACCGAGCTCTGGGGCAGGGGATTCCTCCAAACGCTGCAGGAATAATCTCATTTCTGTAACAATGAGGGGAGGGATAATTCACACAGGGGTGGATAAACCTGTGGGTAAATCCGTGGTGAAATGGGCCCTGCGTGCTTTAAATAGGAAGGAGAGGACCCAGCTGAGCACAAACTGCTCCGGTTTACGAAGGTCCTGGTGGGAGCCTAGATCAGCTCATCCCGAAAGGCTCAGGGCTCTGGATGCAATCCTGAAATTCCCAATCCTGAAATTCCCAAGCACTTTTGAAAAACTCAACCCGAAGGTCTTGAGATCTTCCTCAGGAAACGGTGCTGCTGTGGTTTGTGAACTCGGCTGATGCCTTAAGAGGCCACCTGAAACACAGAGACCAGACAAGAATAAGAGAATAAAAGGAGGGATTTATTTGAAGGCCTTCAAAGGCTCACCCTGGGCAGTCCAGAGGCTCCACCCCAGATGGACCCTGGCTCACGGGTTCTTCACCCTTTGATAAGTTTGGTTCATTTGCATCTCAGGGTTCATTCTCCAATGATCACCTCAGTTCATGATGGAATCACCCCGAGGTCGCCCCCCCTTGAGAGGCTTTGAGTTGACACATTTGGGGCCCGGAGTCCTTGGAGTGGGAACCTGCAGAGGTTTTCTCTTTCCGAGCACTTCCCTGGGATGATCCCGGCGTTCATTCAGGATTTACCCCAGAGAATCAGCTCCTTGTGCCACCAGCCATGCAGGAGAATCTCCCAGTCCCACACTTCAACTCTGCCTCTGACCCTGCTCGTGGCTTGGAGGTGCTGTGCAATATCACAAAGGTCAGCCAGACCTTGAAAATGAGGGAAAAACTTCCCTTCTGGTCACTTTTTGTGGAATTTCAGTTCCTTCCTGTTCCCCTGGAGCTGCTGTCACCTCTCAGGGTCAGAACTGGGAATGGCTCCAGTTTGCCCAGTTAAAAACCGCTCAGGTTCTGCTGTTTAGTGGCGCACGAACCCTCCCTCACTGCCAGTTAAACAACAAAATCCCCAAGGAAGATGGATTTGAGTGCTTTAACTGGCAGAAGCGAGGGCTGTGTGTTTATTCCCTCTCCCTGGCTGTCTCCATTAGAATGACAAGGCTTTAATTTTGTGATCCAGCGCCTGCACTGACAGGGTCACGGGGCCACCCCGCTCACAGCCCTCCCCGAGCAGCGAGCGAACAACAAACGCGGGGCTCGCTCAGGCGTTTCTGCCTCGCTTCTCCGGCTGCGTCTGCGATGTACAAACACTCCCGGGCTGGGGGGAGGCTTTTCTTCTCCCCTGCTTTGATTCCTCTGCGGAAACTTCCCCCGAACCTCCCTCCGACAGCCGAACACGGCTCCGGCTGTGATCAGAGCTCCCCTTCCCTGCCCTCCTCCCCACATCCCATCGAGCTCCATCTGGGAGCAGCCCCTGTCAGAGCAGGGGTTCTTTATCAATGCTGCTGCTGCTGCTGAGCCTGGGTCACCCAGCAGCAGGGGAGGGCAGGGACTGGGGGTGCTGGGAATCCAGACTGGGGGCGCTGGGGATCCAGACTGGGGGTGCTGGGAATCCACACTGGGGGGACTGGGAATCCAGATGGGGGGCACTGGGAATCCACACTGGGGGCACTGGAAATCCAGATTGGGGGCACTGGGAATCCACACTGAGGGCCCTGGGAATCCAGACTGGGGGCACTGGGAATCTACACTGGGGGCACTGGGGATCCACACTGGGGGCACTGGGAATCCGGCCTGGAGGGTACTGGAAATCCAGACTGGGGACACTGGGGATCCAGACTGGGGACACTGGGGATCCAGAATGGGGGAGCTGGGAATCCAGATTGGGGGTGCTGGGAATCCAGATTGGGGGTGCTGGGGATCCACACTGGGGGCACTG
>VZTA01012407.1:330822-365043 GCA_013398855.1 Mohoua ochrocephala | reverse complement strand
GGGTACTGGGAATCCAGAACCTGCACATGGAAGGGGACTGGAGTGGGGTGGGAGCAGCACCTGGGGAGTTCCTGGGACCTTCTGGGGTGCAGAGCCTCAAATGTGTGTGTGGGACTCACTTCTGCAGGCTGCACCCAAATACCATCATTGTATCATCACCATTATATCATCATTATATCATTATTATATCATCTTTTTTTTATTCTATCATTATTCTATCATTATTGTATCATCATGATATCATTACAGCATCATAACATCATTATGATGAAAATAATAATAATAACAACAACAATAATAATATTAGAAAATAATGATGATGAATATAATAATAATAATGAAAATAATGAACAAAAAAACTAATAATAATAATAGAGGTTCAGGAACATGCCAGGGCTGTTGCTGGAGGCCTGAGCCACCTGGACCTGCCCAGGTGAGTTCTGCCCCTCGGCACCTTCCCCTCACCCCCCTCACACAAACCAAAGCCCGGCTTCATTCTCCTGTTGCACAAAAGCTGCCTCAGAGCCCCAGCCGGGTGTTTTACGCTGTCAGCTGTCAGCCAGAGCCTCTGCCAATGTTTTATTCATGTGTCACTCTCCTGTTCATTTGCTAAGGGTTTACAAATGCTTCATCAATTATTCACAGGCCTGATACCTGCTCGGGGCTTGTTGTTGTTGTTGTTGTGTCTCTTTTTTTTTTTCTTTTTTTTTTTTTTTGGTTTTAAAGAGGCGTTGGGGGATGGAGGAGAACTCCACAAATGTAAGAAAACAAATTAAAATAGGAATTCAATAATTTACAGCCACTTACTGCATTTTTCCCAGCGAGTTAATTTTTAAAGGAAAGCAGCTGTAGCGGGGATAATTGAATTAAGGGCTCGCAGTCGTTCCCGAAGCTCCTGTGATCTCAGCAAAGAGCAAACACACTCAAGGGTTTGAGGAGGAAATCCAGGAGCGTGCTCAGCCCAGTGTCAGGAGCTGCTGTGAAATTCAGCCGAGGGCTGGGCCCAGGGGATGAGGATCCCGTCACTCCAGGAATGAAAGTGCAAGGGGAGGGAGGGGTGTCCTGGCCCCTGGGTTGGAATAAATTCCAGCCTGGAGGAGGAGAAGGGTCCGAGGCCACGTCTTCCCCTCTCTCTGGGATTCCTGCTCTGCTCTGCCCTCGGTGCAGCTGCAGGAAGGGGCGAGACAGCGAAATTCAGGCTCAAGTAAACCCTGACAGATTCAGCAGAGCCTCCTCCCACGGATTCCCCGGGGAACCACGCCAGAACGAGCCCTTTCTTTCTGCTTTTTATTTTCCTAGAAGGCAGCGAAATAACAAACATTTGCCTTTTTAATTTCCATCAGAGCCGTGTGGAGACGTTTATGAACTCTCTGAGAGCTGATCTTCCCAAAAGGAGCAGAGCAGAGCTTCTTCCTCCTCCAACAGAACAAACTCGGAAGGAAATGTTGCAAAATTGACTGAAAATTTGGGCAAATGCCTTCAAAGTTGGTTGGGCAGCTTCTTCCCTTTGGAAAATGCCCGGGAAATCTGCAGCTCCTGCCCGGCTGCACGGATCAATAGCTGGGATTGCTTCCTACAAAGCCCTTGGAAGCTCTGAGTGATCCCAGCAAGAGCAGGATCGATTCTCTGATCTTGGAAAACAAAGTGAGGGAGGAGCCGGGCAGGGAAGTGAGGCAAGGGCAGGAGATACAGCATTGGTTGGTGAATAAATTTAATATGTTTATATTTATTATCGTTCAATAAATAGTTTATCATCAAATCCTCCTGTTTTTAACAGTTACCAGGGGGGTTTCAAAGGGAATAATGTGATGGGCACGGGGATGGTGGGACAGGCACTGGCCGTGACCTCACTGCTGTGTCCCACCTCACCTGAGGGTCCCTCTCCCCTTCACCCCAGTGCCCCTTCCAGGGCCACCTCCTCCTCCAGGGTCCTGCCAGGGCTGTGCTGGGAGCTCCTGCTCCTGTGGGAGCACAAATCCCGATTTTATTTGGATTTTCCCCCACAGAGTTCGGTGGGTGCTGTGCCCATGGCACATTCTCAGTGCTGCAGGCGGGAAGGGCAGTCCTGGGACGCTCAGAGCTGCCCACCCTGCCAAAGAACAACCCCAAAAAGTGCCAAACGGGTCACGCTGGAAGGCCCTGGCTGTTCCCAGTCCTGGGAGAGCTCTGGCGGGGTCTGAGCCCCCCAGGCCTGAGGGATTTCCCTTTGCCCCCGGAATATCCAGGTCCGTGTCAATGTGGGACTCTGTGGAGTGCCCTGGAGGCTCCAACTCCCCCTTCCTGGGGGTACCCAGACCCCAAAAAGCTCTCCTGGAAGCTCTGCTGGCATTAATTGGTTTCCACGTTGGTAATGTGTGAGCTGGGTGAGCCACAGCAGCCAATTAACACAAGTTCATTAGCACAGTGTCCCCACATTAACACACCCGCACCTTCCCTGACACCCAGGATGTCCCTCACCCCCCTCCAGCCGATCCCATTGTCAGCTCCGGGCTCAAAGCTAAACCAACATTACTTTTGTTATTCTCAGACGCTTTATTGCCTTTCTCACCATGCCCATCTCCCACTTTTAAAATGGGGATTTTTTCATTTTAACCGGGGTTGTGGTTTATGATGAATGTACACACTTTTAAACAAACTTCTCCACTTACAGGCAGCCAATTACTGCACCGGAGGAGCCCCCAGTTAATATTTCTGGGTTTGAAGCCTCGCTTTATTTGAGACTGTATAAATAAGGTTCTCATGAAGTATTTATACAGCCTAAGCCAGCCCTGGGAAGAAAACAAAAGCAATGAGTAAATAATGAAGAATCAGATTTGTGCTTTTTCATTTTCAAAACTGGGTGAATTTTTAACTTTTTTAAGGGGAAGAAAAGCTCTGTTCCCCCTCCTGCTGCTGCTGTGGGGTTTTTGCTCCACGAGGGCTCTGCCAGCCCCGAGCTCCTGAGTTTTTTGAGCCAGGTTTTGCCACAATTATTCTCTTTTTGCCCCCGATTTGCAAAGTGCCCAACACCTCCAGCTCTTCCCTGCAGCAGGGAGAGCTGAGCCTTTCCAGAATGAGACTTAAAATAAACCGAGCTCACCGATGTAAACAACTGCCACTCTGCACCAGGTAATTATGTCTCCTCGAGATAATCTCATTTGCATACGCATTTATAACTCTACGAGTGTTCTTAGAGACTTTAATTAAAAATTAGGCTTTCATTTCCATGATTTCATCCCTTTCTGCTACTCCCACTGTTTTTTAATTTTATTTCAGGGGCCCTTTCTCCACCGAGGGGTTTTTGATGACCCTTCAATGTCTTCTAAAGACATTTCTCCTGCAGGCACCGAGTGTGATTTGATTTAGCTCCCCCCACCTCGGTTCTGTGTTTCTGGGTGTAGCAATAAGCCATGATTCAGCACATTGCCATCACCTAAAAATCAAATTCCAGCGCCTCTGATTGCTGCCCGTCGTGCTGGGATCAATAGCTGGGAGCAGCCTTCACCCCTCGAGCGAGGAGTGACCCCCACGTCCTCCAGGAGCAGCTGGAAATTCAATACAGCTCCTGGGGTGAGGGGCCATTCATGCCTTGAATAGAAAAGGGTTTTGGGTTTGGTTTTTTTTGAAGCTTTTCTACCTCACTTTACACAAATCGGTTTGATAAAAATGCTCTGAGTCCTTCAGAGCTTGTGCTTTGTCACTGGTGATGGAGACGTGGGGAGAGCTGGGGAGAATCTCCCCCAGTGATGCTTCCCTGGGGGCTGCAGCCACATCCCTGATCCCAGCACCGATCCCAAATCTCCCCTGAAAGCTGCTCCCTCACCCTGGCCTGGCTGGGAATGTCCAGAGGGATTTAATCCCAAAATATCCCCTGGAAAGCTGCTCCCCCCTGGCCTGGCTGGGGAATGTCCAGAGGGAATTAATCCCAAATCTCACCTGGAAAGCTGCTCCACTCTGGCCTGGCTGGGGAATGTCCAGAGGGATTTAATCCCAAATCTCATCTAAAAGCTGCTTCCTCACCCTGCCCTGGCTGGGGAATGTCCAGGGGGAATCAATCCCAAATCTCATCTAAAAGCTGCTCCCCCATCCTGGCCTGGCTGGGGAATGCCCGGAGCATTTCAGAGGGAATTAATCCCTGAATCAGACTGGGGTCTGCTCCAGTGGGACAAGGCCACGCTCCCTCTGAACTCAGTGACACGGATCTGGGATATTCCCTGGGAATCCACCAATGTTGGAGAACAAACCGCTGTCCCTCACATCCCCCTCACTTCTGGAAAAGAAAAGGCTGCAAATTTTGCCATGAAACTGAAAAAAACCCCCCCTTCTTTTCCCAGCTGGTATTCCATCCAGGATAAACTGCTGCCTTTGGATGGAAAAATCTGAGCCAGACCTTGCTGTGAGTCGCTGGAGCTTCTTTAAAATTTCCCCTCTCCAGCCCACTTTGGGGCTGTTTGTGCCCTTTCAGTGATGCTGAGGAACAGTTTCCAGACCCCTGGGAACTGGTGCTGTAGGGACAGAAGGAAAGGAGATCAGGTTCTGAACTGCCCTTCCAGGGAAAGCCAAGCCTGGCGTTTTCTCTGAAGCAGAACAAGTGCAGAAAGTCTGGAGAGACCCCCAGGAGGCCAGAGCAGAAATTCCCCTCCCCGCCCCAAGGCTCGGAGGCCCTGCCAGGCCCATCCTTCATCCTCTTCCTTCCTTCTTGTGGGGCAGGGGAAGCTCAGGAGCATTCGAGGTGCCCCCCTTTAAAGGAGATGAGTTGCAGTGGGCTCCGTGTGCTGGCCATGTGCCCGTGGCTGGAACAGCCACCAGCGGGGCCCTTTATTGATATTATTCTGTCTCCTTTGCTCGCTCGCTGTTTCTCCCTGTCTTCATTGGCAAAATCAATCTCTCCTGTCTTCCTCTTTTTTGTTGTTTTTATTAAACCCTCGCTGCCTTTTGTTGCGAGGCCAGAAGTGATCCCTGGCGAGCAGGAAAGGTTGGGGGGAAGGAGGGCCATAAATAGAGGGGGTTAGGTGAGGTTAGAGCAGCAAAGGACAAACCCTCAGGTGGCACAGGGGAGATTTCCTCACCCTGAGGGGCTGTTCAGGTGGCACAGGGGAGATTTCCTCACCCAAAGGAGCTGTTCAGGTGTCACAGGGGAGATTTCCTCACCCAAAGGAGCTGTTCAGGTGGCACAGGGGAGATTTCCTCACTCAAAGGAGCTGTTCAGGTGTCACAGGGGAGATTTCCCTGCCCACGAGGCCCTTCCAGCAGGGTTTGGCCACGGAATCTGCACCAGGGGCTCCTAAACAACAAACAAAAAAGTCTCTGGATATTCGAGAATATTCTGGATAACACCCCCGCCCTTGGGAACTCTGCTGCCAGGGTGCTGAGCTGGCCTCTTCCCGAGTTTACAGAGTGTAAATGGGGATTGAACCCCTTGCCTTGGCTGCACCGAGGTTTGTCCCAGCAATTCCGAGCTGTTCCACGTCCCTCTGGCATCCAGCACTGGTTGGGGTTTGGTTTTTTCCCCTTTTCCTGAAGTGAGAGAAATTACAGAGGCGTAAAGAGCCACAGTTCAACTGCTCCTCAGATATTTCATTCCGGCAGAGCTGCTGCAGCTCAGGACTCCAGGCCAATTAAAAATAAGTGAATTACAAAGAAAAATCAGCTGCGAGGACACGGAGTAATTGGGCTGGAAGGGTGAAAAATAATAAAGTGGATTCATATTTTGAGACGCTCTCCCGATAAATAAAAAGGAGAGGTGCTTCGCAGCCTCTCCATTCCTGCTTTATCCGGAGCGATGCTCGAGGCAGGGTGATTCATGTGCTCAAAGACAGGATCTGAGCAGATAATAGTTTGCCAATTCCCCGAGCTGCTTGCAGGACACAGAAGGTTGTCCAATTAATCCCTCTTGTTTGGATTAATCATTCCGGGCTGCTCCGTGGAAGAGGCAGCGGCCAAACAAGAACAGAGGAAATGTCTCTTAGGAGGGATTTCGCTCAGGAAAGAACTTTGGGCTGAATCAGTGCCCTGAATTCATTCAATTATGTCCCAAATTAAATCAAAATCCCTCTCCTGTTCACGTCCAATCTCTATCAGGTATCGATTAAAATGAATCGTGTACAAAATGCTGATGCACCTGGTGGAACACAGGAATTACCCCGTGTTTCGGGGAGGTTCTGTGCACAGCTTGGCCTGTTGGTTCCTCCTTCTGGCCCTTCCCTTTTCCAACTCCTTTCAGGCCTGGGACAGAGCAGAGAAGGAAACAAAGGCTGGTCCGTCAGCGATGATCCTGAGAGCTCTTCTATCGCACCTCCTGAGTGCCCAGAAAATATTCGGATGGCCCCAAAACGAGCGTGGAACGAGACACAAAGTAAGACCAGACGAGCAGGGGGTTTGTGCCTGGTTTGGCAAAAAGGTGCGACTGCCGGAATTTGGGGCATTTTGGGGCACATTCAGCAGGAATTGGCTTCTCCCCTGGGGCGTCAATGACTTTTTACACGTTCAGAGGTGTCCTAAGGCAGGGAGGGGCCACGGGGCGGTGACTCCGACCTTGAAAAGGCTCTCCCGGAGCCAATCCTGCCTCGCCTGCGTTCATTGTCTCACCTGCGTTAATTGTGTCACGTGCATTAATTGTTTCACCTGCGTTAATTGTTCCACCTGCGTTAATTGCATCACGTGTGTTCATTGTTTCACCTGCGTTAATTGTGTCACGTGCACTAATTGTTTCACCTGCGTTCATTGTCTCACCTGCGTTAATTGTGTCACGTGCATTGTTTCACCTGCGTTCATTGTTCCACCTGCGTTGATTGCGTCACGTGCACTAATTTTCACCTGCTTTCATTGTTTCACCTGCTTTAACTGCATCACGTGCACTAATTGTTTCACCTGCGTTGATTACATCACGTGCATTGTTTCACCTGCGTTCATTGTTTCACCTGCGTTAATTGCATCACGTGCACTGTTTCACCTGCCTTGATTGCGTCACGTGTGTTCATTGTTTCACCTGCGTTAATTGCATCACGTGCACTAATCGTTTCACCTGCGTTGATTGCATCACGTGTGTTCATTGTTTCACCTGCGTTAATTGCGTCACGTGCACTAATTGTTTCACCTGCGTTCATTGTCTCACCTGCGTTAGCTCCATCACGTGCCTTAACTGCTCCACCTGCGTTAATTGCATCACGTGCACTAATTGCTCCACCCGCGTTAATTGCTCCCCCCGACATTAATCGCTAAACCACGTGCAGGCTGCCGGAAACAGCCCCGGAACTCCCCACCCATCCCCGCCTTTTCCTCGAAGGCGTTTTGAGCGCTTTGCAGAGGAGTTAAAATGATGCTTCCAGCCGGGTTCTGTGCCGCTCGCCCCCGCCTTTGCACACCCACGGACACGCGCTGGGATCGATCCCGAATGTTTGATGAGTTTTTGGCAGGGCGGGGGTTATGGATGGTCCCGTTCCCAGCCATTCCCAGGTCGTTCCAGCAGGATCCCAAAGCCCTCAGGCAGGAAAAAAACCCCGTGTAAACACAGGAGGGGTGAGAGGGAGATCACTGGGTGTCACTGAAACCACCATCACACCTCGTTGGAGAAGAGCAGTTCCTAATTGCAGCTAATTACCGAGGAGGGTAAGTGATCGGCAGCCACTTAAAGGCGCCTTTAATTTGTTAAGAGAAATAAGAACGGAAGTTCAGTCCCCGGAGGGAAAGGTTTCGGTAGGGCCAGGGTCGGTTATCCCTCGTTTCTAGGATGAAAATGGAGGTTTGCGAAGGGGTTTGCAAACAGGGAGATGAAGTTTAGAGAGCCCCGCGTGGAAATGAAGGCGCTCCAAGCCCGAGCTCAGGGGCATTGCCTCGGGAGACACCCAAGAGGAGACTCTGGAGAAGAGGAGCTTTAATTGATTTTGAGTGCCTTTACCCACATCCTCATCCCTCATTTCCGCCCTTCCTTCCCCTGGGCGGGCGGGGATTTGTCTCCCTTTATCGGCAGCGTTCTGAGGAGGGGCAGGGGAGGAGCGGGGCCGGGCAGGGGCTGAGCTCTGACCTGGCCGAGCTCACGGTGATGATAACATCGAGGTTCGATTCCCACCTTTAATGAGATCCCCGTGCCCTCGGCGCCCATTTCACATCTCCCCGAGGTGGGGGGGATGCGCTGGAGTCGTGCCCTGGGCTGGGTTTGGTGGCGAGGCCCCGTCACCGCCCTCCCTGGGGAGCAGAAAATCTGCAAATGGCCCCATGGGGTACCCGCAGCCCCAGATTAAATCTGCTCTGAATCCAAAACAAAGAGCCAATAAATCCGGCAGACAAGAATATTTCACGTCCCTCCAACTATAATCAGCTCTGGAACAGAGGCTCGGAGGTAGCGAATTACCTGCCCGATCGTTAACCCCAATTACCAGCCGCTTGTGCTCATCCATAATTGTCTTTCCTGAGAACTCTTTCTTGCTGGGGAGGCGAGTGATGGATGAGAGCGGTGGCTGCCCGTGGACAGCTCCCCAGTGATGCATTGTTTGCAGGTCCCGGTTTCCTGAGCCACAGGTATTAACAGTCCCTCCAGACACCTCCTCATCCCCTGAGCTCCTCCTCCTCCCCTCTGGGTGCAGCCCAGGAAGAGCAAAAAAAAAAAACCCCTGAGCTGGAAGTTTCCAATGCAAATTCATGTTAAAAGACTCGGGAGAGGGAATGATTGTGACAAGCAGGAGTTGTTATTTATTACTCTGGCCGAGCTACACTAAATTGCTTTTGAGTAGTAGCCTGAATTTTGAATTTTGGATTGGCTGCAGTGTCACCCAGGCTGGGATATTTCGAACTCTTGGGTTATAAGCTCTCAGTAAGTTTGTTTGAAGTGATAAGTTCTTATTTCCTCTTGAGCTTGTGGACTCCTTGGTTGTGCTCAGCCACGGTTTGCAGAGATTTCTGTGGAGTGATCAAGGTTAGAAGGACATTCCTCAATTTAAAAAAAAAAAAAAGAAATTAGGATGGATATTTTGTCCCAGTGGGACAGCACGATGTGACAAACATTCTGGGGGAGAGGATCTCTGCATCTCCCCTGACTCTCTCCTCTCCTCTCATCCTGGAAGCTGTTTTTCCAGGCTTTGCAGCGTTCTTTATGGGCCATGGAGAAGCCTCCTGGTGCTGGGGTTGGCAGAGCCTCAGCCCTGGGCTGTGGGAGGGAGGGGCAGGAGGGGCACATCTGACACTGAATCCAGGCAGGTGCCTAAAAACAATCAAACCTCGAAGCTGGCCCATATTCCTGATGGAAATAATCGAGGTTGGAGTGCTCAGGGTGGTGTCACACGAAAATCACAGCCCTGGGTAAGTGCAGGCGAGCAGCAGGAGCGAAGCTGCTGCGTCATCCCGTCCAAGTGCCATTAATCTGCCTGGGAGAGCAGGGGAAGCAGCAAAGCCCTTCCTGCAGAGCTCACACCCACTCTGCGCTCGGCCTCGCAGCAGCTGAGAGCTTTTGTTTGAACTTCCAGCCAGGAAAATAGCAAAACGTTGTGCCAGATTCGCTCTGGCTTAAACAAATGTCACGGGTGGTGATGAGGAGGAGCCGTGCCGTTAACTGGGCGCATGCAAATATCGCTGCAGGGGCAGACAGAGGGGCTGGGGGAGCTCGGGTCAGTGGTGCTGAGCAGGAGAGCTGCTCCAGGACGCACCCCCAGCTACCTCAGGTTCAAAATCCAAGTAATTCACCCTCAGCCTTCAATCTCACCGTCCTCTGGGCTGCCCTCGCTGTTGTGGGGGGCAGAGGCTGGCGTGGAGCTGGGTTTTCGGCTGGGTTTCAGAGGTTTTTGGGGTGCTGGGTGCGAGAATTGTCAGTAAATAAATGCGAAATGCTCCTCGAGGTGCCGTGTGCTCAGTGTCCTCGAGCCACTCTTTCGTTCTCTGGTGCAATCCAACCTTTCCTTCCCTGGCACTTCCCGAGGGGCAGAGCCCATCCCTTTGTTCACGGGGCTGGCCTGGCCGGAGGTGCTGCAGCTTCTCATCCTCATCCTCATTTCCTTGTGCTGCTCTCCCTGCCTCGAGCAGATTCTTGTTTGGAGCTGCTTTATTTCTTTTGATTCCACGTTTTCTCAGTCGTCCTGAACTCTGATCTCCCTGCCTTGGCCTCCTGTTGCTGTGACGTGTGACAGGAGAGGCCAGGGCACTTTAAGCCGGTGATTTGTGGTGCTTGGCAGCCTCGAAGTGCCTCATGCCCGTCTCCAAAATCAGTTTGAGGCGGTGGCTGCAGGTCTCAGGATGTCCCTTTGTGTCACTCTCTCGGGGGCTCTGTGAGCCTGGGGTTTGGCACTCGGTGTCACCACCATGGAAGGGATTTTCTGTGCTCGGACGTTTGGAAGGGCTGGGCCAAGTGCTCTCCTGGAATATTATAATTAATATAATAATAATAATAATCCAGAGTGGTCGCTCTGGATTTCAGTGGCTCCATCTGGGCCATCCCATGTTGTTCCACGTGAGGCTTCTCCTGGAACACTGCACATCCTGAAGCAGCCGCGCTGCCAGGAGCAGCTGTGACATTATTCCCTGCCTTGGATGTTGGTGAGCGTTCCTTCGTCCTGCTGGTCCTGGGGAGCAGCAGCCCTGTGTGTGACCTGTGGGGTGTGAGCACGGCCGGGCTGTGCTGGGCTGTTCCAGCTCTGAGCTCACCAGAGCAGCTCCCTGCTCCTGGAAAGCATCCTCACCCTCTGTGTGAAACAGGGCAATGGGCTCTGGATCGGCTTCTGGGCTGCGAGTGATTTTTGATTTATTTTTAAACTCCTTTCCTGGCACTCTGCCCTTCCGCTGGAGCTGGCTTGGCTCGGCCCCTTCGCTGCAGGAGCTCCAGGCCATTCCTGAGAAATTAATTCTCATTTCAGAGCGTGCATCCCCCCCGAGCTCAGCCCGCAGCACCCCCTGTCCTGAGCTGCCCTGACACTCAGCCCCCAAAAGGAGCCCCAGCTCTCCCTCGCTGCTTCCCTGGGCTTCAATCCGAGCTGGGGAGCGCTGAAATCCTGGCTCTCAGCCTGCAGTGAAACCCTCCTGTCCCCGGCCATCACTGCCAGCCGGGCTGTGTGTCCCTGACAGAGGGGCTGGCTCCTGAGTTCCACTCCGGTGGCTCCGTCCCATTTCCCCGGGGCCCCGCCGGGCTCTCCCCGGCCCTGCGGCGCCTCGGCCGGGCTCTCGTGGAGAGGATGGATCTGAGCTGGCACCTCGCACAGCCGGGCCACGGGAGAACCCAAACCCTGCCCCCTGTGAGAGCCAGGCCGAGAGGGAACGCTCTGTCAGAGCCACAGAGCCCGGGAATCACGGAATGAACCAGCCTGGAAAGGGCCTTTGAGACCATCGAGTCCGACCCAAGGGGACAGGAGCAGTGTCATTTATTTGGAATAACATTTCCTGCCTGCGTTTGTAATAACGTGTTTGACAAGATCCTTCAGAAGGATGGAACCCACAGGAGTCCCAGGCCTGGAGAAGTGAAAATCATGAACTGAAAACACGACTGCAAGGGGAAACAGGGCAGGAGAAGTGAGGGGAGGGAAGGCCTGTGAGGACTGGGAAAAGCGTGAGGGGATGGTGGGAACACGCTGGAATTTCCTCCTTTCTCTGGGATTTTCTGTAGGATGAGCCAGCAGGACAGCACACGCTGAGCTGCTGGCACCCCAAATTCCCCAAAATGAGGAAAAGCCCCTTCCCTCAGCTGCTGCTGCTGCTCCGGGTGCCCCTGGAGGAGGGGACAGAGCTCCGGGTGCTGCCACTTCAGCTCTGCAGAGAGGAACCAGAGCAGAGCCCGCGGCCATCCCCAGCACTGCCCAAACGAACATCTCTGTCACCTGGGAGCCGGGGAGTGTCACAAAGCTCTGAGGACGTGCCAGGCACGGGGGACCTGTGGTCACTTTGTCACCCAGGCAGGGCTGAGGCTGCTGTCCCTGCCTCAGGAACAGCCTGGCAGAGCCTCCTGTGCCGAAATGGTGCTGAAATAACCAGGGCAGTGCAGGGAAATGTTCCCCTCCTGCAGCCCCTGCGGGGTCCCTCTGCCTGCTCAGGGGAGGGCAGAGGAAATGTTTAATTTCCAACGTGAAGCTGCTCCTGAAGCCAGAGAGGAGCAGGCTGGAGGGCAGTCAGGAAACGAGATCAATTCATGAAACATCCCGTGGAAAATTCTGCCTTGCCACTGCAGCTGCAAAAAGCTCTTTAATGCCCACACTCCGTTATTAAATACTGGAATAAAGAGCTGGGGAAGGGATTCTGTCCTGGCTATCGTTTTGTGTGAGTGCAGGTCAGGTCCCTCTGGGCTTTTTCTGAATAAATCTGGGCTCTTGACAGAGCATGAGGAGCCTTCAGAGCGCTGGGGTCCAACCTCCAAAGCAGGATTTATCTGCTGCAGCCTTGGGTTTCTTGGAGGATTAATTCACTTAATCATAACTGTTTTCTGCAAGCATTTTAATCAGCTGCTAATCCTCATCTCTTCCTTCACATTAGCTAATTAAATCAAGTTATTATTTTTAAGTGTTCCCTCAAAGCCAATGATTCTTAAGGAAATGGGTGAGGAGGTCTGTGAAATGTCAGGGACAGGATCCTGTTCTTTTGGGGGCTTTTGGTGGCTTTTATTTAACATTCCTCTGGCAGCTTAGGAGATATCCTCTTTCTTCGTGTTGTACAACGAGCCAGTTCTGCCTTCTTGTTTTTATTCATAAAGACAGATAATAAAATTAATGCCTTTGGTGGTAGTAGCAGATCACCCCCCGCAGCTTTTAGGCAGATCTTCGTGATAAATGAAGTTACTCGCCAAAAATAGCAATAAACAAATTATACAAGCAGAGTTCAATCTGCACCGAATCCCCACAGACGTATCTGGGAGAGCTTGTTAGAAATAATTGTGGTTTTGTTCCACTTCTCCCTTCCCTCAGGTTTTGTTGCAGTGGATGAGAGCAGCAGAATCCTCTTTGTGTGGCTGATCTGCCTGGTGCCTCCTGCAGCCACCAGAACCCCTTTGGGGCATTTGTCCTGCTCCCAGCTGGGACATCCTGGAGCCCCTGGGGCCTGTGGGCATCCAGGCACTGCCCAGTGCTGGTAAAGCGAATTATCTTCATTTCTGCACCTCCTGGGACCCCGGGGGACACGTGGAAAATCTCCTTGGTGGCATTTTTGCAGAGGGGAAGAAGTAAACCTGTCAGGGAGGCGATGCTCAGAAACACCAGCTTTGCCCTGGCTGACTTCCCCCACGTCGTGGCCCGGTGCAAATCTTTTGGGGTTTGGGAATAGGAGACTTCTCCCTCTTTTATTCCCAACCCCAAAACCGAATCTGCTCTTCCGTCCCCGGTGCAGAGCAGCACAAACATTGCGGCTCCTGGGGTTGCCTCCTCCTCCTCGGCCGGGACTGTCAGACCTGGCGCTCTTTAAGGATTTGGAGATAAATTTTACCTCTGGGAAATCTCCAGGTGTTTCATTACATTTCTGGAATAATCGTCCTCCCCTTTTGCTCATTTCTAGGGGGAAAGATAACACCTCTCTTTCATTAATGAGCCTTCTTTTATCTAAATTATTTAAGTACGAGGCGAGGTCCCCGCTCATTCTCCTTCAGCACAGGCAGCCCTATACCGAGCTGCTGAGGACACTTCTAAATGAGATTTAATAATATAGCAGGACATTTAGCAGATATTAATTAAATACCAGCAGATGGTGAGGAGAGCCCTTGCTGGGAGTGAGTGCAGAGGAATTGGAGGCGCCACGCAATGAACCAAACCCGCAGGAACAATGGAGGTACAGTTCCTGTTTTATTAACGCGATTTAATTACTGCCCAGCCCCGGCTCCGCTCCGTGGTGGAGCCCCGGAGGTGGAGAGGAGCGGTGGTGAAAGGGTTTGGAATCTCCTCTGTGAGAGCAGAGGAGTGGGAAGCTGGGCATGAGGTTGGGAAAAAGGCTCCGGTGGTCCAAGGGTGGTGCACTCGTGGAGTGAACCTGAAAAAGGGTGTGAAATCTGGGGATTTCTGAGTGCCATCAGCACAGGAATCCCCGCTGGCACCGTGCTGGCAGCCACACGCTTTGCCAGACCAGACAAGGAGGGATTTTTGTCCTTCCTTCCAAGCCAAGGTGGCCTCAAGCTTCACCCTCCAAGCCCTCCTGGGGTGTTCCACCTTTGGCTGAACCGCAAACACGGCGTTTTGGGATTAAAACTCAGCTCTTGCAAAGATTGACATAAAACCCCTGGAGCTCTGGCAGGATTTGGGGTTTCCAGCCCATTTTCCAGCCCATTTCCCAGCCCAGAGCTGCAGGGGGTGTCTGAGCACCAGAGAGTTCCTTGTCAGGCACCTTGTGAAGGTTTTGGGATCCGGGTTTGTGGGGCTGCTTCTCCTGGGTCACGAGGTGGGAAAACTCAGGATTGCGGCAGCTGGCTGAGCTGCCTCCCCTGAGACAGCAGTGCTTATACAAAAATAAATTAAACCCTTAATCCTGCAGACCTTTTTCCCTGCAAAATCCTCATTTGTGCCTTTTTCCAGGGCAAAGCAATATTTAGTGGCAGAAGCGGCTCCGTTAACTTATGTTGGTGGAGTTCCTGTTATATTCAACCTGACATAAAATGCCAAGAAATGGCCAAGAATGACATTTAAATGCATGGAATCGACAGCCCTTCCTCTAGGTGTGGGTTTGCTGGAGTTTTTTTTTTTCCCTAAATAATAATGTAAAGCTACATTTGCCATCCAGTTCTGCTACCTTAAAGTACCTTGTCTGACATTTTACTGTGATGAGTGAACCTTTAACAAGGTCATTAGCTTTGAAGGATTTTTCTCCTGGGGCTGTGGCAAGCAGTTTATTCTAAATAGCCAGGAAGAGAGAATAAAATATAAATAAAAATAACACTGTGTAACTGTGAAAGATTTCATTTGTAAAGAACATAAAGTGGAAGTCTCCACAAAATAATCCGGCCCTTCAAGGAGCCGGCAGTCGTTGCAATGAATAAATCCAGGCACAGCGGAATAACTCCATAAAAATAACAACAAACTCCTCCAGGTTTATGGGAGAGGAGTCCCTGCAAGGAGGGGACCTGGGGCAGCTCTGAACCGCCGACGTTCCCGGAATTGCTGCTCAGCTGGAGAGGGAACGGGAGCAGAGGGATAATGGGAACAGAAATGGTCAGGTTCTCGCTTGGAAAGCAAAGGGGGTGAGATCCTGATCCGCGTTTTTCCTGAACCCCTGGATTCTGAGGAGGCAAACCCTGGAAATCGTGAGCTCAGAGCTCCCCGTTATCAATGGCTGCTTTGATTATTGATGGGGAGAGGCCAGAGGTGCCTGCTGTGGGTTCACACCGAGCTGCAGGGTTCTCCTTGAGCTCACACAAACCTCTGGCCACCGCTGTGTGCAGGGACCCTTCACCAGAGGGTTAAAATGAAATCATCCATCAGGAATTCCAAGGGAATGATGTGGGAATGTGGTGCTCCATCCCTCGGGTGATTTCCTGACATCCTTCACTGCTTTCAGCCCCGAAAGGGAGAGCCCAGCTCCTGCTGGGAACCGGTGCAATCCCATTCCCAAAGGCAGGCAAACAGCTGGTGTGAGGGGGAGCAGACTCTGCCCGAACCTCTCGGGCAAACACGGAGTCCTCGATGCGCTCTCGGGAGTGATTTGTCCTTTGTGGAACTAATCTGCAGCGGTGTGGGCAAACTCCTGCAGAGACACGATGCACTGGGACACAAACGGATTCCAGACGAGGATAATCCAGTCAGGGGGCAGCAGTGGGAATTCCATTTCCGACCGCGGGTGCTGGGGCTGCTGCTGTGTGTCTCTATCCATAGAGGACCTGACAGGCTCTGACAGCCGAGTGCTACGGTGGGAGATGGAGGAAATGCTCCCAGATAGGGCTCGAGATGTCTTTGTCAGCTCCCCCTCAGCCCCGAGAGCAGCCAAAGCAAGGAGTTCAGCCTAATTGGCTGGTATCTCATTAATGGCACTGTTTAGTCAGTCATTATCAAGGAGCACGAGAAGGAATTTTAAGATATTTATTTGCTGCCTATAGCACGGGAAACATCTTCTATTTAACACACAAATATGTTGCCCCTTATCTCCCGTCTCACGAGGGATTTGTTTAACCAAGGCTCCGGCTGATATGAGCAGGCTTTTAAATTGAAAAATTGCAATTCATTCCCCCACAACTTTGATACAAGTCTTATCAGCAGGAGGAAGTGACAAAAACATATCTCTTCTCCAAGACAGAGGAAGGATTAGCTGAGCAGCAAAAGAGACTTCATTTCGTGTCTCAGGAAGGAGAAGAATGGGAGGGAAGCTCTGTCCTTCACCGGGAGCGTGGCTGCAGGCAAAGGGCTGGGGCTGGGCCCGGCTTTGGCCCAGTCTCAGCAAGGTTGGGCACCTTTGGTTCCTCCTCCTCAGGCCGAAATTATTGCCAAGGTTCTCAAGGGGTGAAATGATGGGGGATGCAGAGGAACAGCCAGGCAGGAGATCGGGGGATTTGCTGTGCAGAGCCACCCCCTGGAATGTCCCCAGGAGCCACTCAATTCCCTGGAGTCGGGCACGGGGGTCCCCAGCAAATGGATTTTGTTACTTCAGCCACCTCCTCTCAGAACCCCCCTCAGGTCACCAGTGTTTTTCACAGGAGGAAGCGGGCAGGAGGAACAAAGCCCACGTTTGCTCCTTGCTTTGCTTTTTGAACGAGCTCCAGGCCCAATCAAGGCCTAAAAAGGCCCCTTTGTTGCTCTCCGTGCGTTCTGCTCCAGGCCTGTGGCTCCAGACCCGTGGTTTAATCATTACAGGGATCGATGGGGGGGATTTATGATTCAGCTGGATGGAAACTGGGCAGAATGATAATGTGGAATTCTCTTTGATAATCAATACGTGGTGGGAAGGGGCTTGAGAGTGCAAAACTCTCCAGGTCTGCTACAAGCAGCTGAATTTAGCAGCTTTTCAAAGGGGTGGTGGTAAATATCCAAATCAAAACAAGGGGCTCGGAGCATGTGGGCTGACATCTGAGATCTGTCAGTCTGGACCTTCCTCACCTTACGTGGAGGTTTGAACTTAATTCCAGCTCCAAGGTGTAACACACACAGCTCCAAGGTGTAACCCAGCTCCAAGGTGTAACACACACAGCTCCAAGGTGTAACCCAGCTCCAAGGTGTAGCACAGCTCCAAGGTGTAACATTTCTGTGTCCTTGGACAGAAAACCGTAAAGTCAAGGTCTTAATTACCCGGACAGACTTTGAGTGCGGAGGGAAATTTATGTGAGGTCTCTGTTTCCCACTTAAAATTCCACGCCCGCACTTAACGCAGGAGTGGAATTATTCTCCGGCATGGAATTGCTTCAATCCATCCCAATCTGGATCACTTTTGCTCTCCTTTAAGGGAAGAGCAGCAATAACTCAATTAAAGTGACATTGTATTCATGGTGGCTCGTGCCAGCTAATAAATAGTCGGAGCTGTTCGTGCCACGTTTGGGCTCCTCTCCCGTGTTTGAAGAGCGGCACAATTTGACATTTGTGCGTGTTAAATCTTCCCCGGCAGCCACCGTGAGCAATGAATTAAGTGTGGAAATTGGAACGGTGTCCTGGGGAGGAGAGGGACTTGTCACACTCCTCCTGACAAGTGCCTGGCTGGGGTGGTGGCACTTCGGGGTGGAGACAGAGCCCCCGGGGCCACCAACTTCAAGCACCGCACTGGAAAGGAACTTGTAGCTTCTTGCAAAACGCTCTTCCTTCCAGAACGATCAGCGTTATTCGATATTAATTACCACCACCTCTGTGATTTAATGACCTGTGTGAGGCGGAACGTTTCCTCTCAGCTCCGAGAGGCGCTCGGTGCTCCTCTCGCTCCGCCGCGCGGAATCGCTCCGCGTCCCCGCCGTCCCAGAATGTTTTACAAGTGGCCCTGCTCTGGCACAGACCTCCCCATCTGTTTGCTTGAATAATAATCAGCATTTATATTCCGAGAGTGCCCTTTACCGTGCCTGGTCTCTGCACGGAGCCATCTGCTCGGAATTGCTGGAATTCCGGGATCCGAGCTGTGCCCGTGGCCTGGCCGGGGAACCAGGAAGGTTTTTCCTGGCCATCACTCGAATTCCTGGCTTGTTCTGCAACGAGGCAAAGCAGGAGCTGGGTTTTCAGGGGAGGAAAGGACCAAAAACTGACAAAGGTCCCGGACCTTCCCCACGGGACGGGGAACTCTTCTCCCTGCACATCCAGCAGCTCCTGGGCTTGTTTTCAGAACAACCCCCGGGAGCTCCTGGATGTGCAATGGAACCCAGCCCTGGAAATCTCTCCTGAGGGCAGAGAGTGGCAGGACTGGTAATTTTGTGAATTGTATCATTAATAAAATATATTTTATTCTATTTGATGCCGGCTTTGGAAGGTTCCTGTATGATTATTACATTTTTAAGCATCGGATTTTTTTTTTTTCTTCTTTTCTAACGGCTCTACTGGAGGCTAAATTGAGATCTAATACAAAATTCAAAGAGGTTCTGCTGAAATGCCATTAAAATTTTAACTTTATGTTCTTTCAGGTCTTTAAAAGTTATAGAGGCAAAGCAGTACAAGGCAAGAGGAATTTAACTGCCGGGTTTCTGTATTCTGTAATGGGAAGAGTGTCCAAAAATGAGACAAATTCTCTGCTTTCTGAGAAGGATTTGGTAAAGGGAACTGCTGAGGAACAAGTCCTTGGTCCATCCCTGGCTACAAACGGCACATAAACGTCTCCAAGTGTTTAGTGCCTCCCAGGATGGGTTTAATTCACAATCCTGAGCCATGAAAGCCTGGGGAGAATGTCCTTTGCAGGCTGTCGGGCAGCAGCATTCCCATTTAACACCTGTGCCCTGGCGCAGCCGCTCCCAGCTGGAATTCTGGCTGGAGCCTCTCCCGTGGCACTTCTGCTACATCCAGGAAAAAAAAAAACAACAAACCAAAAAAGAAATATCACAGGCTGCCGTGGCTCCCCGCAGTGATTGCACAGGGCTTTTAATTTCTGTGATAGCCGCTGAAAAATTCATGAAGGAGCTTTTCTGCTGCCTCATGGAACTCTCCTGCTGGAACTCAGGCAGGGAAACATCCCCAGATCTGGGAGGAGTTGGTGTGAAGTCTCTCTGCTTTTTAGCTCTTGTTTGAGCCAAAGGTGTCGGAGAAAAGCACTTTACAACCCCCTGGGTGATGCTGTGCTGTTGTTTCGAGTTGGTTTGGGGGCTGTTTGTTTATTCATTCCTGGTTTTTTTGGGTGAGGGGGGATCAGCACATCCAAGAAATCCCGGATAAAGTGAGAGGAGTGGGAAGGGCAGGAGGCAGAGCGGGAATTCTGGCCGAGGTTGCTCGATGTGCTCACAGGTGAATAGGAATGTGCATCCATAGCCACACACCCGGACATTCCCGAATCCAGGGCTTCTTTCTGGCTCCATTTTAGAACTCAAACAGAATTTCCTTCTCTCCTGCTCACTCTTGGTGGATTTTGCCCTACTTGTTCACACGACTGCTTCTTAAAAACCTCCGTGCCTTTGTTTTGACAGGGTTGAACATTCCCCAAGGGGGTTTCAGGCATTCGTGTGGAAAAGGGGAAAAGCAGCTCCTTGCTGCAGCAGGAGTGACCCAAAATTCCCGTGTGCCCTGCAGGTCCTCGGGGTGCCCGGCCTGCCAACAAACTGGTGCTGCCAACCTTAACTGAGTTATTGCCACGAGATAATGGGCTGGCTCTTGGAGGGGTTTTTAATTCCTTTGTTTTCATAGCAAAAAAATGGCCCAGACAGAAATCAGAGCTTTTTGGAGAAAGGGAGTGGGAGGGGAGGGCGCTGGGACGTGGGCAGGGGGAGCAGCTCTGGCCCCTTTGGGTTTGTTCCTTCTGCAGCATCACAGCTGCATCCCGTGGAAAATTAAAACACAAACTGCATCTTTCTGGCACAGAACGCTCTGGTGCAAAAGGCAGCGTTGGATGAGCAAAGCCCTGAGTGCTGAGGCATCAAATACAAGATTTTGCAATATATATATATATATATATATTTATATACATATGTTACATCATCCGTCCAATATAGACACAGATCCTAAAACTGAAATTCCTGAAGCTCTAAACTCGTCCTTTCCTGTCCCTCTCCTCAGTGACATTCAACTGCTTTACTTTGTCTTGTCCTTCAGCTGAAGCTGGATGGATTCTTGAATCCCAGAGCTTTGGGTCAGTAGGGAATCGTCCTTTGCAGACCTTGGGGTTTTTTGGCAAATCATTGGCAAAACCCGTGGTTTGGTGGTGGGTGAGGAATTCCATCCGTGGAAGGACGAAGGGAAAGGATCACTCAGGTGCCTTCCATGGACAGCACCAGTGTCAGGGGTGTCTGCAGGTGGCTTTGTGCCGCTGGTGCCGGGCGCTCGCGGGGCCCCGGTGTTGGCACCGAAGGATGAACGCCCTGCGCCGGTCCCGGCAGCAAACTCGGGGAGTGGTGAGCTGAGGTGTGACCTGGCTCCACCTCAGCTCTCATCCCGAGATAACCCAGCTCCCGCTCGCCCAACTGGAAAGGAAACGGGGGCTGATTCCAGGCGAGAAGCCAAGCCCCGGAGAGCTCTGAGCCGGGCAGAGTCACGGCGCTGGTGAAGTGCCCGGTGTCGGTGCCGTGCTCGTCAGCCGCGAGCTGCAACCAGCACCGAGAGGGAGCTCAGCCCAGGCTCCCTGATCCGTCCTGACAGCAGCGCTGGGCCCGCACCTGGCCGGGTTTAACCCTGTGCCTTCTCCTGGGGACAGCCCCGGCTCCTGGGGACAGCCCTGGTCACAGCAGGGGACAGCCCTGGCTCCTGGGGACAGTCCCAGTTCTGGGGACAGCCCTGGTCATAGCAGGGGACAGCCCCGGCTCCTGGGGACAGCCCTGGTCACAGCAGGGGACAGCCCCAGCTCCTGGGGACAGTCCCAGTCACAGCAGGGGACAGTCCCAGTTCCTGGGAACAGCCCTGGTCACAGCAGGGGACAGTCCCAGCTCCTGGGGCAGCCCTGGTCACAGCAGGGGACAGTCCCAGTTCCTGTGGACAGCCCTGGTCATAGCAGGGGACAGTCCCAGTTCCTGGGGACAGCCCTGGTCATAGCAGGGGACAGTCCCAGCTCCTGGGGCAGCCCTGGTCATAGCAGGGGACAGTCCCAGTTCCTGGGGACAGCCCTGGTCATAGCAGGGGACAGCCCCAGCTCCTGGGGACAGCCCTGGTCATAGCAGGGGACAGTCCCGGTCACAGCAGGGGACAGTCCCAGCTCCTGAGGACAGCCCTGGTGACAGCAGGGGACAGTCCCAGCTCCCGAAATGTCTTCCTGAGGAGAAGCAAACCCATCTCCTTGCCATGAAACCCGAGCGTGTTTTGTGTCAATAACCAGCGCTGCAGTGACATCCTGGCTCTGCTGCTCCGAGCGCCGCTGGCGCGGGAGATCAAAGCTCTGCCTTGAACCAGGAGCGCTCGCTGTCAGTAAATCCTGTTAAGGGTTTCTTGGCACAGACAAGTGCCAAGGCAGTGGAAGTTGTCCTGGTTTTCCACTCTTCCACAGTGGCTGCCCAGGGTGCCGTGAAATGCCTGAAATTCCCTTCCCAGGAAAAAGGGAATTGGGATGGGTTGTGGCCTGACCTCAGCCCAGAGCAGAGTGAAAAACTGGTTGGACAGGAGGTGTTGCCAAAGGAATTGTCCAGGGAGCCCTCCTGGACCGGGGGAGAGCTCAGGGAGCCCTCCTGGACCGGGAACGGGACATTTATTGGCCATTGAAGGGCTGCCAGGAGTGCACTCAGCGGAGGGATAAACGGGAATGAATTGGAGCAGCTCCTGCTTTGCTCGGTTCTTTTGGCAGCAGGGGTTCAGCTCTGGATTTTCTGAATAATCTGAATTATCTGAATTACCTGAATTATCTGAATCCTGCCCCTGCAGAGGGTGGTTCCCTGCCCGGGGCTGAGCAGGACCTGTCCCCCTGCATCTCCCAGGGGGCTGGGGCTGGGGATGGATTTTTGGAGCCTCGATATTTTTGGAGCAGGGCTGTGAGGCTGTTGTTGGCCCTGAGCTCCTGTTCCCTGCTGCCTGGTGGCAGTGGCACGGAGGAAACGTCAGCCCCATCCCAGAGGGAATCTCTCCTTGCCCCGATCAGATCCCGGCGCTCACACCCACCCTGGAGCTGGCCAGAGGGAGCACAGACCCTGCCTTCTCCTCCCTTTCCCTCTCCAGTTCCATGTTTCAGGCCTTGTCCCTAGCAGTTTTCCCTGAGAACCTGGAAATCCAGGGCTCTCTGGGCTCTCCCAGCTCCAGGTGCAGGATCTGTGGCCATGGGACCAGATGGGGGAAGCTGCTGAGGTCCCCTGGGACTTTTGGGAAGAGGAGAAATGACTCCGAATGTCCTGGCTAATTATCCTGGGGGAATTGCGTTTATCTGCCGGCCTCTTCTGCGTGAGGAACCTCTGTATTTCCTAAAATCTTCCAGGCTGAAGGTGACTTGTTGTGTTTCAGAGCATGAGCAGAATTCTCTCCATAGCAACTGGAGTTTAACAGCAGAAATGTCGGATGCCTGGGGAGATGTCGAAGCTTTGGTTGAAGATCTTTGACAAACACCGTGGTGGAAATGTAGAAGTTCCTTTATTTGCGTTAAACAGAATTAAAGATTACTTAGGGACAGCCCGAGAGAAAATTAGAAAACATCCTTTGTTGTATTTTCTGTGCAATGCAGATTTAGGAGGGGGGAGGAAAAGAAACAAAGCGTTGCTGTGAGAAATCGCTGGGAACGACAATGGATGTGTGAAAGTGGGGACATTCGCACCTTTTCCTCGTGCAGCTGCCACCGGCCGCGGCCACCCCGCTGCCAAGGAAATCCTTCCCAGGCACGGATCCAGTCCCTGGCAGCCGGTGAACTCCGCTGCCCTGTCTTGCAATATCTCACATATTTTGAGATGATTTGGAAATGAAGTGTCTGGAAAATACAAAGGGCTGCAAGTTCACCTTAAAGAGATTTTTTTTATTCCCTCTCCTACGTGATCACTTAGAAGAAAACGCTGATAATGACGGGAGCTGGGGTGCCAAAATGAGTGAACTGGGCTGGTGAATTTGGGGTTTGGAGGCAGATCTTGTAGGGAAATACCCCTGTGGAAGGAGATGGCTGGGGGTGGTGTTGGAAGGACAGTGAAGAAGGTGAATGCAGGAGGGGAAATCAGTCACAGAGTCAATGAACGGAGCTGCCAGAGCCAGGAATGTCTGAACACAAAATCCATTCCGATCCAAACGGGTCCCAGCAGGGAAGGCAGAGGATTTGTGCAGCTGCTCGCAGAGGGGCTGAGCCCCTGCAGGGCCCTTGGGAAGGGTCTTGGCTGGAACAGGGAACAAACCCTTGCTGTGAGCAAATTCTCCTGCCTCAGTCCCCAGGTCCTCAGTGAACCACCAGGATGGAACTGCTGCACTCCTGGAAACCTCTTGGGAAACTCCTCAGACCCAAATGAAATGGTTCAAAAAGCCACCTCAGCTCTCGGGGTTGGCTGGGCCGGACAGCAAACATTGCAGGGCTGGGGAGTTTGGAGCTGTTTCCTATTTCCACAATCCTCAAAAACCATCAGAAAGGGCTCCAGAGCAGGAGATCCAGCAGGGATCTGGAGGAGAGGGAGCAGGGACTCCCCTTTTCCCCACTCACACACACAGAGGGTGTCAGAGCCCAGCCAGGGTAAAACAAACCCTGAGGAAACCCACAGGGTCTCAGTTCCCTCGGGGTAAAACAGACCCACAGGGCCTCAGTTCCCTCAGGATCCGGGTTTTAGGACACAGAGGCCACTCAGACCCTCCCTCCTCTCCATCAATAGATGGAGCTGGTACCACACAAATCCATGGGCAGTCAATCCTGGGAGGCCTCACAGGCTCCTGCTGCCACCAGGATGAGAGGAAAACACATCAAACAGAGCTGGCACCCCTTTTAAATCGGATCTGTAATTGTTATCCCATCAAAATACATATGGATGAGGGAGATAAGGGTACTTTTTAAGGACCAGTTCATTAAGTGGTGATGAATTTCTATCATATACCTGCTACAGTGCTTGAGTTTATTGGGAATAACGTTTTTATCAGCTGCCAACTCCCTTTGGTGGCTTTTCTTTCATGATTTTTTTTTTGGTTGTGAGATAAAACAATGCGTTTTAGAGAAGATACTGATGAATCTGACACTTGCCCAGGAACTCTTCTCTCTTACAGCTGCAGTTTGAAACTTATTTGGGGTCTGAATTAATTCCTCCTCGTACGATTCCACCTCCCATTACTCCCTTAACCACTGTTACTGGTCTGAGACGTCATTGTAAGCTCAGTTGGAAGGGCTGAATTCTCAGAAAATTGGGGTTGTTTCTTTATCCTGGGGTGAGCAGAGATGGGAGAGGTTTTTATTTATTTTATTATTTTTATTGGTGAGATGGTTTTTGGGGGGAACAGGAACAGCAGCTCCTTCTGCTGCATCAGCTCTGGGCTGGACAGAGGCACAGCTGGGCACAGCTGGGCCTGGCTCCTGAGGAACGAAAGGCTGGGTTTGGTGGAAAAACCACCGAAACAGGAGAATCCTGGGCTGCAACAGCTCTGCCTGGGCTGGAATTGCTGCACAGAGCCCAGGAGCCACCTCGGGCTGTTTGGGATCGAGGAGGGGATCAAGGCACAGAAGCTGCTCTGTGGCAGTTCCCTCCCGCGGCTCCTGTTCCACGGGAGATCATTAAAGCTCCCGCATGAGAGGGACCATCCCTTTCTTCCTCGCGTCCTGGGAAGCGGCAGCTGCCTTCAGAAAAGCAAACACAGTCACTCGGCGTGGTTAATGACACATTCCAGCAGGCACTCGGGAGCCCGTCATCTCCCAGGAGTTAATTGATATTAAACTCGGTGCTTCTCCTCTGATAAATTGCAGCAGAGGAGAGAAACTTCCCTGGGCGAGGCAGGAGCAGCAACTCCTCCTCCTCCTCCATGTGCTGGGAGAGGAAGGGCCCACGGAGTGAGGTTTTCATCCTCTCCCCCCACAGCGATCCAACGGGGTTTGTTTAATGGCGTTCCCTTTGTTCTGGCAGTGTAATCATGGGCTGGCCCAGATAGCATCACAAATTCTGATAGCGGGATCTTATCGGGGCCTCGGCAGCGCACGGCGCTTTCCAGGATGTGGCTTTAATTAAAATGACAAGATGGGACAGCTGGGGTGAGATTCCCCAGTCTGGCATCTCGGCAGCATCGGCTGGAGAGGGACAGGGTAATAAATGTCCTTTATCTGGTGGAAGGAGAAGGGAGAGAAGCGTTTTGCTGACACAAAAACCAGCTGCTGCTGGATGGAACTTCTGCTGCGCTGGGAAGTTGGAAGGGAAGGGAAGGGAAGGGAAGGTGTGTGGGACCTAGGGACTCTGCTGATGGATCCCAAAAACCCTGAAAACTCAAACTGAACTGAAATGGGAGGCTAGAACTGGAATGGGAGGGTTTGCACCTCTCTTTTCGGTCATTAGTGATGGGAATGGCAGGTTCTGTGATGTAAACACGAGGTTTTTGGAATGCAGCATCCTCTGTGTCCGGGCTGGGTTTGGTTGGGGCCTGGCCGTGTTCTCACCACAGAAGTTGGGGTTGTAGGGCAGCATTTCCAGGGCTGGTTTGGAACACAAAGCGAGGCACTGCTGACCCACAGATCGGCGAATTGGTGATTTGGGGATGAGGAAAGGCTGGCTTTGCCAGGCTCTGAGGGGAGGGAGGGATGTGCTGTGCCCTGCCCCAGCATCCTGCCCGGGGGATTGTGGCACCTGGGGACAGCTCTGCGGTGCTGGGGCTCAGGAGGGCTCTCTGAACTCCCTCCCTGCCCCAGAGCCCCAACACCTTTAGACTCCCCAAATCCAGGGCAAGGCTCCTCATCTCCGCGCTGCTGCCAGGGAAACCAGGGCGGGGAGGGCGAGCCCGGCCTTATCTGCAGCACAGGGCTGCTTATCAAAAATCCTGCCTCCCCTCCTCTCCCCACCCTCAGAGCTCCGCCGTCCTCGCTCCTACCCCCCAAATTCCCTTTGGTAAGAGCCCTCTGTGCCTCCTTTTCCATCGGGGATCCACAGGACCCGTGCTCACGGCGATGGGGAGGGATGAGGGCGGCAGCAGCCGATGGAAGAGGAGGAATCTCCTCCCCAAGGTTCCCTCCAGGATGGGTCTCTGGGGAGGCAGGGCTTGGTTCAAACCTCATTTCCCAGTTCCTGACAGGGTCTATGCCTCTCGTTTGGGGCCGTTCCCAGCCTTTGAAGGTGCGGGGGGAGCACTTCAAAGCAGGAGCTGCCCCCCAGCCAGAGCAGGAGGTTTTCGGGCGCTAAGCATCTTCTAAATTGGAATTTGATTCTCTTAACACCACAACGCAATCACGGCGAGCCCTGTGAACATCCCAAATAACGAGGGATGACAATGGATGAAAAGGCACCGGGAATCAGCTGACTTAAGGGAAAATAATTACTTTTACTCAGCAAAGCTGAAGTTAATGTTTTTGAAGCGCGGAGTTGCCCGATAGAAGCCTCCTCAGAGGAGGAGTTTTTCCTTATTAATCTCAGTGCTTTTTCTTGCTTTTGTTTTATTCCTCTGTATGTATTTTGCAGCTTTTAAAAGCTAAATGAAAGTGCTTTATTTCCTGGCGTGATTGGCTTTGAAATCGGAGGTTAAAGGAAATCTCTGCATGGCTGAGAATTTATGGGGTTTATTCCCCTGCTGGGGATCATGTTCCGAAAGCCCGATGTGATGCTCTGCTTTGGTGGTACAATTCAACACACAGTGCTGGGGTTGGCTTTAATTTCTTTTTCCACATCAAGGTCGTGTCGCTCGCAGTGCAGATTTCCCTGACACGACGCTGCCAGAATCGGGTTTGTGTCTGACTCTGCAAAACGCCTGGATTTATTAAAAGAGGGGTGTTCACCCACCTGGGAAATACAAACTTCCCACTGAAAAATACCTGTTCTGACCTGGAGCACTGCACATTTCCTGGGACTGGGAGAACTTCATTGCGATTCTCAGCTTGGCTCCGAATCCAAGAATGGTTTCCTGGCAGTCACATTCCCACCTTAAAATATAGTCCTGGCTTAGAAATGTGAGTGTCTCTATCTTAGTTCATTACAGCCACCCTTTAAATAATCACTAATTACCAGCCTTTCACCTTTAGTTCTAACCCGAGACCGCAGTAATTTCATATTATTGTACCTTAAGTGTTGAGGAAAGTAAAAAAATCTGTATTTCAGAGCGATTCAGTCTGAGGGTTTTATCACACGATCCGGGCCTTTAATGGCTTCGTAATTATTCTTACCTGGGCTGTCTCCTTCTGCCTCCCTTCCCCCAAATCTCCTTTATAGCAGGATCAAGGAACTGTCTCCTTCAGCTTCCCGGGCACGAGGCAGGAAGGGGAATTGAGGCAGGAAGGGGAATTGAGGCAGGAAGGGGAATTGAGGCATAAAAGGTGACTCAAGGCATAAAAGGGGACTCGAGGCAGGAGGGGGTGCCCCAGCTCGAGGCTGAAGGGAAAACCCCATGGAAAACCCCGAAATTCCCGATTTCCTGTCCACGCTCTGGGGTTTGTTGTGTTGCATCTTTCACACGTTTATTGTAAGGAGCAGTTGAAATGTGTCAGTGATGGCCTTGGATGGTTCACCTGGGAATTTTGAGGGAATGTTTGGGAAACAGGGCAGGTAAATTCCAGCCTTTTGTCTGGGATGAGATCCAATGTCAGTGTCACAGCTGTCCCTGACCCCTCTGGGACTTGCAATCCACGTGTAGGAAACACCTCTGGGGGCTCTGTTGCCCCCCAGAGATGCGAAGGGAGAACTGGGTGTGATTAAATGCACTTAATTCCTCTGGGGTTTTTTTGGAATGATGAACACCAGAATTCTGGGAGGACAGGGCCCAAAGGTGAGTTTTATGCAATGTTTCGTCTCTGTGTGAAGGCAAATCACACCAAAGACATAAAATGTTGAACTTTAAATGCTTCAAATCTATTGTAGGCAAAATTTCCCCTCCTTTGTCTGCCAGCAGTGGAACCCGGGGGTGTATTTCCATTTAGCAAAGCAGATTTATTGGTAAATTCTTAAGAGACTCTCAAGATTTGAGGAAATTTTTGTATTTTTAGTAAGTTTTCCTGGTAAAACACCAGCACGCGAAGCCAGGTCTGGACAAGCAAAGCAAAACCCTGCATTCCACTTTGCTGGGTGTTTTTTTTCCCTGAGTTTAGAGAGTTTTCCCTAAACCCAGAGGGAATTCCACTTCACCCCTCTCACCGGGGGCCGCTTGCAGCGAGCCCCCGCCCCGTGCGGTCCCTCCTGGCGAGGTCCATCCGTCTGGGCTGAGCGCATCGCCGCATCCTCGGGGCCCGGCCACCTTCCAGCGCCGGCTGCTTCCCTCTGCTGCACGGAGCCAGAAGTGCTCGGCAATCCCGAAATTCCGGCCGCAGTCGGGTGCTTTGCCCCCCTTGGTCCCGCTCTGGAAGGGGAGCAGGGCTGGGCTGGCTGGGATGGGGATGCGGGATGTGACCTCCCTGCAGCTCCGGGAGCATCTCGGCTCCTCGCTGTGCTCCACTCCCGAGGTCACCGGCCGCGCTCCCCGATTTGGGGCTGATGGTGAATAATTCCCAGCCACGGATCCAAGTGGGAGTGATGAAGCCAAGGGTTCACATCCCCTTCCCCTCCTGCTGCCGGGAAGTCGCTGCGAGGTGGCCACTGCAGAGCACAGGGGGCGACTCGGCGATGACCCCTGGGTGCTTCCAGCCCTGTGCTGAGTTAGGGGGGATCGTGTGAGGTTCCTCCGTGTCGGGGGCCAGGACCATGCAGGGAAGGGTCCCCGACCAAGCCAAGCGTGTTTGCAGTTTAATTTATTTAAATTGCTGCCGTCTCCTTGCCAGGCTCCTCGGGCTGCGCAGGGCAACGTCCAGAGCAAGCTCAGATTCCGTCACCGAATCCCAGGATCTCTGAGGGTGGAAAAGCCCTCCAAGGTCACAGAGTCCAAGCTCTGAGAGCCCCATCCCCACCTTGTCCCCAGCCCAGAGCACCCAGTGCCACATCCAGGCCTTCCTTTGCTTCCCAGTTATCCACAGCCCCTGGATGTGCCGGTGGAGGTGGGACCAGAGCACTGATTTATGTGGACAAATATAAAAAGGGCCTGGAATTAAATAATAATTAAATAATAACGAATGCTAAGGTCAGAATTCTTCCTCGCCCCGTTGCAGGAAGTGCTGCAGGTGGAATTCCGAGTGCAGCCGATTTCCCCAAATCACAAATCAGAGAGCAAATTAGGTGTGAAGATTGTGACATTTTCTAAATGCCTGGGTCGTGTGGTCCCTGAAATCCACGAGTGAAGCCCAGCTGCCGCGGCCCCCCCGGCACGTGAATGCTCCATTCCCCACCCTGAGCTCAGCCAGCCTCTCCAGCACTTTACTTTTTTATCAGATTCGCTTTGCTCTGTGCTCTGCCGATCTCTGGAACGAGTAAACACAGGGAAATGCAAATAATTGCATTGTATTTCATCTTAGATTTAATGAATTAAAAAATAATATAGATTTTTAGCTCATCAGAGCTGCTGGCTTGTGACAGATCAAATGGGGACTTCACTTGAAAGCAAGTGGCTGGGAATTGTTTAGAGGAACATCATGGGGGTTTTTTTAAGAGTTTCTTCTCATCTCTGAGGAGGATGAAGTTTATCCTTTGAAACAAAAGCGTTTCTATTTTTTGTTCTTTATTGATATGGAAACAAAATCACACAAAACTTGAGGGGACTGCAAAATGCAGATGGGAACGGTTCCCAAAGGCTGCAGTGGGGCCGTCAGACGTGTCCTGTTTAAGTTCTCTGGCAGTTCTCTCTGCCAGGGCTCCTTTTGGGGCTGGGTCCGGTTTGTGTCTCACTGCTGGGGGCAGTAATTCCTAATCCCGTGAGATTTGCAAAGTCATACAACGACACAGAGCCCAGGAAATGCCTCCCGGAAAGCCCAGCTGTGTGGAGGGGGAGGGATGTGGCACAAGAGGAGAAGAAAATGATAAAACTTGCGTTAAGAATTTTGAATTTCTGCGTTGTGGGCTGTGGGAGTGCAGAGGCCTCGCCTGTGAGGGGCTCTCCCCACCTGCAGAACATCCCGGGAGGAGGCTGTGAGTGCACAGAACCCCCTGGGCTGGGGGGACGCGGGGACCCCGTGCTGAGGAAGGAATTCCGGAGGCAGGGGTGGAGAAAGTTGTGCAGAACTGACATCTGATATCTGTTTTTATTGCTGGCCGGGCAGAGAGGATCCTGGACAGGGCAGGGATGAGGGGATGTGTTCAGAACTAACATCTGATACCTGTTTGTATCGCTGGCCTGGCAGAGAGGATCCTGGACAGGGCAGGGATGAGGGGATGTGTGCAGAACTAACATCTGATATCTGTTTTTATCGCTGGCTGGGCAGAGCAGGGTACTGGACAGGGCAGGGATGAGGGGATGTGTTCTGTAAACGCCAGGGGATCCTAAACTCCTCCAGCTCCATGGGTTTGGGACAGCAGGGGTGGCTGGAGAGCGTCACAAACCCGAGGGTGGGGGAAGAAGAAGAGGCTGAATTTCAGCAGTTTCTGATGCTCTCGGTGTCCTGTGGAACCCGGCGCTTTCATCTCTGCACCACCGGTGCCCCAGAACGGCTCCTGGTGGTGGGGCTGGGCCGGGACAGCGGAGCCCGTTCGGTGCCCACGGAATTCCCGTTCCCTGCCGTTCCCGGGGGTCCTCCTCTCTCTCTGAATTATTCACCCGTCCCTCAGGTGGGGACACCTGCAGCCGCTCCCTGCCCGGAGCTCTGTGCCGTGAGCGTCGCTGGTTCGGGGCCGTTTATTCTCCTTCTGTCGCTGCTCCCGCTCAGGGCAGCAGTGGCTCTGTCGCTCCCCGGGGATGTTTTTATTTGTGAGAGCAGCAAAGTGAGGCCGCTGCCTTTCCTCCGTGTCCCCAGCCCTTCTCTGCCACCCAGAGGACGGCAATCCGGGTTTATCCAAGGCACAGGGGGGTCACTCCAAGGGCATCCATCAAACAACGACCGAGCCGCGATCACCCGGCTGCAGAGCTCCGAGTTGCACTTGGGCAGAGACGGAGGCTGCGAGCGCCTTTGCGAACTCAGCTGGAACGTTCTGCTGAGCCTCCAGGGTGGAGGAGCTGATTTATTCCCGATTTCCTTCCCCCTTTCAGCCTGCAGCTCTCTGGGTTGTTGGGAACGATCGGGGTATTGGCGTCCTCTGCCCACAAAGGTTTCCTTTGCGGCCGTGGAGCGCTGTGCGTTCAGGGAGGGAACAAAGATCGCAGGAATCCCTTCAGCGCCCGGCTGAGTGGCGCAAGAACAAACCTGAGATGGGGAAAAGGTGCCCAGAAGTTCCTGGGGAGTGGAGATTTTGGGTTCCAGGTTCTCCGTGCCCCTCCCAGGGGTGTTTTCCCACTGGGATGGGAGCTGCTGGGTCGAGGTGGTCAAGAAAGGCCAAACCAAAGCAACTTTCTCCTTCTTGATTTTTTTTTTTTCCCTGTGGGGTTTTGATGCAGCTGCCTCAGACTTTAGGCTTGGAGTTTCCAGGAAATGCAGGCTCCCAGATGTGGAATGTGGACCAGGCCTCCATTCCTGGAATCCCTGAAGTGCCCTGGTGTTCGCAGAGCTTTATTTCTCTGTTTATTCTGTATTATTATTATTTATTCCGCAGCAGCGCTTAAAGGATGCATAACTTCAGCTTGAGCTGCACTCCACCAGCTCAGAAGAAGCTGCCTCACCCTGAGATTTTATTTTTGTGGAATATTCTGCTTATTTCCATTTCCAAGTGCGCTGATTGAAGCCACCAGCTGCTGCCCTTATTTCTACTTTTGCTCTCTCCTTCCCCATCAGTGCTGCGTTATAAACTGAGGACTCGATATTTTTATCTGAAGCACCAAACACAGACTCCGTGGCGTAGGCAAAAATCCATAATTAGTGGGGCTCGAGGCAGAAGTGGCTCTGTGTGCACCAGGAAGCGGCTGCGCTGACGTGGGCAGGCTCAGGAGGATGCTCTGCCACGTGAAAACTTTTCCTGTGGAGCTGCCCAGCTCTGCTCCTCCGTGGGGGTTTTGGGTTTGGTTGGGGCTTTTAAAAAAAATTATTATTATTGTTTTTATTTTCCTCGGCAGCGTCGAACACAGAGAAATGACCTAAAAGGCTGCTGAAGGAAATGTATTTTTCATATATTTGCTCTCTGCAGCTCCGCTCCTCATTGTGAGCTCGAGCCTGGCAAACGCACCACGGCGAGGGAATAAGGAATCTTCTGATGTGCTGTGCTCGGATATTGATTTTTTTTTTTCCCTCTCTCTCTCTTAAAATTCTGTTTACAAATTCCTTTTGCTTTAATTATTTGTTTCCTCCTGAAGTCAGTACAAAGCCAGCCCGCAGCAGGACCGAGTGCCGAGCCCCGTTCTTCGGGAGATGGAACCAACCCTGCTGCATCTTCCCAGCCTTTGCCAGGCAGGGATTTCAGGACACTTTGCCAGTGGTAACTGAGCCCCACTGAACTGGAGACACGAGCAGGGGTTGGAGTTGGAGAGGCCGGGATGGGGTGAGCTCAGTGCAGGTGCCTGAGCGTGGAGGGGGATGAGCCCTGAGCCCTGAGCTCTGAGCTCTGCTCTGAGCTGGGCCCCTGATGGAAATGGAGTTTATTTCCAAAAGAAAAGGGGAACGGACACAAAATTTGCAACATCTCGGCCAGGAATTCCACCAGGCCCACGCTCCACAGCCAGAATTCCCTGCAGGCACCGCGATGCAAACACGGCCCGGCTGCTCCTGCCCTGGGCTGAGGGAATCTCCACTCCTGAGCATCAGATCCCGTTCCGTGCCTTTCCCTGCCCTGTTCCCGCGGGGTTTGTGTCCTTCACAAGCTCTGACACTCCAGATTCGCTGTGGCTTTCCCCCTTTCCTCCCCATTGCAAAGAAAACACCCCTAATTCCCGAAATCCTGTGCCCTGGCTGGATCCAAGGACAGAGCCTGGCAGAGCTGCTGTTCTTTGTGACCACGAGTTCCTCCTCCAGCCATCCCCTTTCCTTCAAGTGCCGCCTTTGCTTCCCAACCTCTCGGTGATCGGATTTATCCAGAGCTGTGGTTTCATTTGAGCACAGCCAGGCTTTTTTGGCCTCGGACCCTCGTGGCGTGTCCTGATCAGGTGTAATAAAAATATTGATGTGCAATTAGCTGGGGAAGGGAAACTGCTGCTGCTGGCAAGAAACAGAATTTTAGATCACAGCCCCCTGCAATATTGATAACAACAGCCCAGAACGGGGGGGATGGGCCCGGGGGGCTTTTTCATCCTGTTCCTGGTCACAGGAGTGCAGTTTTTCAGCGTTTGAGCCCAAATGTGCGAGTTTGAAGGGTAGAGCAACTTGGGGAGAGTGGAGAGGGGCAGGGAGGGCCCAGGGCCACACTTGGGCGTCACAGCCCGGCCTCGGGGCTCCGGGGGGAAGGCTCGGGGCTGGTTCCAGTGGTTCTCCCGGGGAGAGGCTGGCGGGTCCCGTACCCCTGGTGGGGGTCTCAGTGCATGGTGGGGCCCTGAGCCTGTCCCCACCCCGCACACCGGGATGTGTCCCCTCTCACCTGGATGTGTCCCCTCTCACCTGAGTGTGTCCCCTCTCACCTGGATGTGTCCCCTCTCACCTGGATGTGTCCCCTCTCACCGGGGTGTGTCCCCTCGCACCTGGGTGCCCCTCCCCTGCCGCACCTTGGGGAGGGGGGGGGTTCGGGTCTCGCGTGTCCCCGTCCCCGTCCCCCCCCACCTGTGCGCGCGCCGCCGCCAGGACCCGCCCCGCGCGCCCCTAATTGGCTGCGGGGGGAGGGGCGGCTCATTAGTGATGCGGGCGCGCGCCGCGGCCCCGGAGTCGGCGGTGGTCGGAGCGCGGAGCGGAGCCCGCACCGCATCCCCGGGAGCCGCATCCCCGGGAGCCCGACAGCGAGACGGGGCGGGGGAGAGAGAGGAGCGGGCGGAAAACCGCTCAAAAAACCCCAAAACCCCGGTGAATTCTCTGGCTGGAGCTCGGCTCCGGAGGGAGCGGGAGCGGCTCCGCATCCCCGGCTCCGCATCCTCGGCTCTATCCCGCGGCTCCATCCCCGGCTCCATCCCCGGCGCTGCGGGCTCAGCATGGGCGGAGGAGCCCCGCGCCTGCACCGGCTGCTGCTGCTGCTGCTGCTGCTGGGGCTGTGCAGCTGGGCGGCCGCGCTGCGAGGTAAGCGGGGCTCGTTCTGCCCTCCCCAGGGCGGCTTTGGGGCGCGGGGGTCCCACCGGTTGCTCCGGAGCGGGGGGACCGCCGGAGGATGGCGGAGCGGGGACGAGGGAGCGGGAGCAGCGCGACGCGGGGGGA